>JAJMAG010000004.1:135785-278109 GCA_030564905.1 Geotrichum fermentans | reverse complement strand
AGTCAAACCATTGATGAAAGAAAAAAGACTCATACTGGCATTTGGAGAGGCTACGGGCAATCAGCGCGCCACCTTTGCATGATGCTAGAGTGCCAAAAACACCCTCTGCAAAACTTTTACTGATGCTGCAGCTCCACAAGTTCAATGCCCACACCACAATTTGATTTGCGTAACAGGGGATGTCATGGCGGGGTGGGGATGAGCCGATAACGTACACATGTATAGAGTAACTCAATGATAGAGCATCTGGAACTCCATCATGAAATCCCCATGGGGCTCTTTCTCCCTGCATCAATTGACCTATTATCAAAATTCATAGTGAAAAATGAAAAGTAATAACTCATGTTCATATGATGTGTATGTAAGGTATATGTTTTAGATGAATAGTAGAAATAATAAACATGAAATGAAAGCATAACAAAACAAGATAAAGAAAACCTGCACTAGCCCTATTCATAACCACCAAAGGGTATTTACTAGAAAATATGCACTAGAGTTGATAATAATAAAAAGTTCTTAGGCTTGAGTAGTCTCATCGGTTCCGGTAGCACTAATTGTCGGTGTGGGATCAGAAACAGGAACCTCCGCAGCTGGGAGTTCTGCGGCTGGTGTCTCCGAGGTTGGGGCCTCTGCAGCTGGCGTCTCCGAGGTTGGGGCCTCTGCAGCTGGCGTCTCTGCGGCTGGGGCCTCTGGTTCAGTCTTGATGGCAGGAGCACTGGGCCTCACCTTGAGGTCACCAGCATCCAATGTGGTCTGCGCAAATGCTTCAACAGGAGGTCTTTCGGTCACATTACCACTGCTGGCCTCTGTGCCTACAGGAGGCGCGTTTGGCTTTGAACTAGGACGGCGTGAGCCACCAGTCCCGTTGCTGCTGGCGCGCTTCAGTTCCGTCAAGATGGCTCGGCGATGCTCAATCAAATCGGCCACAAATTTCTGAGGATGGTTGTCACTTAATGTAATACCGCTTTGTACACGCGGGCGCAAAATACTCGGAGCAAGAGCGGCGTAAAGTCTCTCACGGACCTCTTGGCTGGGTTCTGCAATCTCCATGAGACGGCTAAAATGTTTCGTTAGAGCATCAATAAGCGCAATCTGCGAAATGCGCAGAGAGCCGCAAGTCTGCTGAACCTGCTGGAGGCGAACCGTAGGGTCCTCATCCTTACCATGTTCAGTGTATATGGTCTTGAGCGTATCGTAGAATTGGGCAGGTACCACTGATTCTGGGAGTTCCTGAAGATAGAGCTTCAACGTGCTAGCTACAACCTTAGCATCGTACTTGGCCAAGATTTCATCCTCAATCACTTTGCCATTATTCAACTCCTTTCTTAGCTCATGCACAAGATTGAGTGGAGCAGGCACAGTCCATGCGCCAAGCCGCTGCTCGTCGTTCTCGAGCTCAGGGTACTTATTATCGAAATATTTGAGAATACTTGACACAATCAAGGGAACCCGCTTGCCATCGCCTCTTGCACGCACTTCCAAATCAACGCCAAATGTCCACCCCTCAGCATTGTTGTAGTAGTTGTTATATACTGGGACCTTGGGAGCAAATCCGCCAGTCTTGTAGCTTTCAACCAAATGCAACAAATCACGTTCAGGCTTGACTGTCTCCTGGTATACCACATACTTGTCAACTGAAGCCTGTACAGATGGCATAATATTGGAGATCGGCGCAACGAAATCAAGGATTACTTGCTTCAAAGCCTTCAATCTGTCGGTCTCACATCTTTGCATAAAGGCAAGGTGCTCCACTATCGACTCCTCAAGGGAGCAACGAGCATCATCGTAAGCAATAACCGCCTGCTTGTATTGGGCGTCTAGTTCTTGCGCTTCCTTTTCCAGTTTGTGAATTGGGGTACCCTCAGATTGGTTGTTGAGATAGTTGTTAATGGATCCAATGTACTCACCCACAATTGTTGACGCTATGGATTGTTCTCTCGGTACCGCCTTTTCCAGTCCTGCGTGAACAAAAGCCAGCTTCTTCCATTGGTAGTTCAGTTGAGTAGAGTTTAGAAACTTGTTTCCAACCTGTCCAACCAAGCGCAGGTAGTTGTGAGTGACGAGATCTTGGCCAAACTGCTCTGCAATCCCCAAGTCTCCACCGGTAGTAAACTTAAGTAACCAGGAGACAATATCAGCACCAGTCGAGACATGCTCATAAACTCCCATAATGGGTACCTTTACGTCCTTCTGGGGAATTTCTTTCAACATCTTATGCAATAAAGATTTCAGTCGCAGAGTATTGTATGTTTCTCCTCCAAGGACAACAGTCTCTACTGCCTGGTCATCATACACTACAGTATCCGCTCGTTTCAAAGATGTTGCTGGCGGTTCCTCAGAAACTCCCTTGCCCTTGATGTCAGGCTTGGGCTTCTCACTCTCTTCCTTTTTTTGGCTCTCCTTGGCCTCGTCGAGCGCTCGGCATTTGGCGAAGTATTTCTTCTTAATCTTTTCTACCTCATTGGCATCATGGTCATAGACTTTGACCTTGTTGCGCAAAACGTCAGCCGCGTAATCCACTCTTGTCCTGTGTTCTTCGGTCCACCTCTTGAATGGATTCAATACCATCACACGAATACTCTGAGCTACCTGGAGGTGGTGCTTGCCTTCCTCGCCCATTTCATTGACAATTCCTTCATACGCTTTGCGAACTGTGGCACCTTCATCGTGAGCGAATCCGTCCTTCTTAGGTGCGTGTGCACTTCGAATTTCCAGCAGTTTGGTTCCGTATGCATTCTCAGCTTCGGCACGAGCCATAGCCAGGGATAAAAGTTCATCATTTTCGGCGCATCCTTGCTGTAGCTTTTCAAAGATTACCCCCAAGCCTTATAAGATGTTAGTATTGGCCATGATCAAGCACACGATCAAAACAAGTCATACCTCCAGCGTAGTCAGGAGACCAAAAGTTCTTTGCAAACGACGGCATCAGTGCACTGTTTATAAATATAGTTGAATCAAAATTTCAGCAGAACAATTCGGTGTGAGGAGCTGTACACCGGTTCATAATCTAACAGAGGAGGGAGAAAGAAAACAAAAATAAAACACGATCTCTGGTTGTAGTGTAGAATAAACCCAAAACACCACAGCCACGACGCAAGCGCGCGGGAGAGTTATTAAGATATTTCCGACACGTTATGACACACCCCAACTTGGCTATGTGACAGAATATGCGGCGCAGGTCAATCTTCTACATACCGAAGCGAAAATCACTTGTCATTAGGGTTCAATAATTAAAAATAAAAAATAAAAATGAAAAATAAAAATGAAATGGAATAAATACATGAAAAAGCGAATCATTCAGAAAAGTACGTTGTCATTAGCGGAAAAAATGCTTTTTAGCGGGAGGGGCATCGCGGACACTGGTCCTGGACGTCGGGCGAGCAAATCGCCGCTTGTGGATTGTAGTAGTAGTGGTAGTCGCCGTGATTACCTGGGGTTGATCAGTGGTGTCTTCGTGATCCGTAGACTCTTCTTCTGAATCAATTTCTGGCGTCGTAGCTCTTTGACTTGTGGATACGGATTTCATTAATCGCGCCGTGAATGGATCTGAAGATTTTGTCGGAGTTCTTGGGAGACTCTCATCATCGGAAAAAGGGTCGCTGTTCCGCTTGGGAATGGGAGTTGATGACATTTCAAGCGACTTGGAGTCTTTGCGAGGGCCGAAGAGCACTCTTGGCTCATAACCATCCAGCGGCGACCGACCATTGGGAAAAGGTCGAAACACTTTCTTACCACGAAAGTTGTACCACATGCCAGGAACGGAAGGATCTATAGATGTATCATAAGGGTGCTTAGCGGTCGTTTCAATTGCGCGTTTCTTGGCTTCTGGTTTCAGGTCCGAGCTGGCCTTTCTACGCAAACCTCTAGGCGGGCCTGCAAATGGATCATGTTGAATTTCTGCCTTGAATGTTTTTCTATCATCAAATATTTCCACCTTCGGGGGTGGTTCTGGCGACGTCTTGATGGTTTTCCTTGGTTTTGAAAAAATTGCTTTGGCTCGCTCTGGCGTGAAGCTTGTACTGGGACAATCGTCAAGGCCTTTCTTTGCAGGCGAAGCGTGTCTGATACTGTTCTTTGTATCGAGGGTCGTTTTAGAAAATATTTTGGTCGCCGAGTTTACATCTGACGGCTTTACCGGTAGCTTGTGCTCGGTCCGTTCAGTATCAGTAATGCGCTTGTATAATCGACCAGTTCCTTTGGCTGGTGATGATGTAGGGAAAAGTATCCTCCCTGAATGTCCTTGTGGGATGGTCGTACGCGATATCAAATCCAAGTTTTTCTTCTTCCTGTTTATTGGTGTTTGTTCTGGCGTGAGAGGAAGTGTGACGGCGGACACTCCGTGGTGTATATGCTTCATGTTATCATGTGAAACAGGCAATGGTCTGACGATGTCTCCTTTGGTCGAATCCCGCTGCTGGTGCTGGTCTTGATATTTGGAAGGCATATCAGGCTCGTCGATAGGGGCATAGCGCGGACTCCCTGGGGTCCACAACTGAGTTGCATGAACCCTTCGTGGCGGTGTTCTAGGAGCGTGTGACATAACAATGAAGAAAGTTATCCGTTTATGTGTATCAGTAACAATAGCAAGATTCGAAATGAATTTTGATGAATGCCTTTGATGCTGTGGGAGATAAATGAGAGGATGATGGAAAAGAAGAACAGAAGAGAATCGCGTTGGAAGGAAGCAATGATTTTTTTTATTGGAGTGGTTGGCGTCTAGGTGCCAAATTGGGAAATACGCAAACACGAAAAAAGAGCCTAGAGTGAGACTCAGGATAACCAAAACGGCAATATTAATTAACGACGCGTTGCAAATACCATCCACTCGAAAAAACAGAGGGCAACGCTGATGATGCTTGACGCTAGGAGTTAATCAAACCCCAGATTTATGCCAGGATGGATTGACTGATCTGTTCATTGGTGTCCAGAGGGACCCTTTGAAGAACCGGTTCGAGGGGAAATGTCGTCTAGACAGTCTAGGCCATTTAGACAATCAGCACCACCGCTAATGGACTCGGGTCCCCCGGGTATCCTGGCTGGCTGCTAACGTCTATAGAGTACGTAAACCGCAGTTAACATATAACAAATAATAATAATAATAAAGTGTTGTAGGGAGAAAATTGTAAACAACTGCATAGGCGGAACTAGCATCTTTCTGGAGGATCTGTGCCGATAGAGAGTATTTCATAAAGCTGAAATTGTTCAACATCACACATATGGGCTATCCGTATATGCATTTGACTTCCTTAAGCTCACAGATCTACAGCAATTCGCAATATTATTGTATCTTCAGTCAGCTCTACATTCATGTGTGTAGCATAACCACCTAGTAGTTTCCTACTCTCTGTATACACGACTTCAGGAGTGCTATGTGCCCTCCCAACCCAAAGTCGTTTGCACTCCCACCACACTAAAAGCCACAACAACCTCCCTTTCCGCGCATCGCATTCATAAATAACCATGACAGAGTTTATCCGACGTAGACACTCGTTTTTTATTGATTTCAATGATGCGGATGGCGTTGATAAGTTCCAGTTTGGTCTCAATAAAGCTGAGATAACTCATTTCAGCAGTAAGAGAGAAGACCGCATTATCATCCCATTTCCGTTCACCAAAGCTGATCCTAAGGTAGGTGAAAGAGCATGATGAAGGCCATGCTAATATGACAGTTGCAACGTCTTCTTAATTCGGTAAAGAAGCTCCAAGTTAAATGGTTGAATGACGTTCCTCTTGATCGTTCAGTACCTGCCCATTCAGTGCAAGAAGTTGGCTTACATATTGAGATCGTGCCGGATGAAACGGAAGCCGTGAAATGGAACGATATGAAGGATTTGCTTAAAGCCTATTTTGCAATTGACGACTTTCATGGAAAGCAAACTACTATTGCATTGAATGAATGCTTGTCTTTTTACAGACCCTTGAAGAACCTACGGCCATTGATGGAGAGACTTACGTCGCTTTTATGTTCGGATATCGAATGCGTCAATCAAATCAAAGAACTTGAGTTTGCTGATTCGTTCGCCCTCACCTACGGAAGTCTACCCAATCATTCCAAGCCGTGGCAGAATCCGTCAGATGTAGTCATTGAGGCATTCTGGAATGACCGCAAAAATTTAGCGGATTCTCTCCAAATTGAAAAGTCTGAGCTACACCGCACAAACGATTTTGAAAAAGTTGAAGTTGGCCTGCTAAGTGTTCATCCCGCTTATACCAACTTAGGGTACCAGTGGGGCGTAACAGGCTTTTCGCGCAACCTTGAAGAAACCAAGAACGAAAAGCTGTTATTTCAATATACAACTCATCATCATCCTAACCGGGGAACATTTAGTGTTGACTTTGAACGTCCCACGGGTTTACATCCTAAGCACATCCTATCCCTTCAGAATATCAAGTCGCCTCAAGAACAATGTTCTCTATTTGTGAAGTATACTTTCAACAAAAGCTTATTCCTAGACAGATATCAACTTGCGGATCTCAACCAACCAACCCCTTCTAGGGATGCTGTGGGATATCTATATGGCCTATGGGGAGAATCTGATCTCGAAGCTCCCATCTGGGCCGTTAACGGCTACGGCTCAGAGACACTTATCCAAATTTACACAAAGAATCGACCTGCTGGCGAAACTCCAGGTACATTCCAGTTCGAGTTACCAACACACTCCCGTTATGAAGTTCCCCAAACGAATTCCACGATTGTTGACGAGAGCCAACCATGGCCTGTCGTTTTTTGGGCATGCCAGTCCACTGTGCAGGAAAAGGAGGCTAACCCTGCACCAGCTGCTGTTGAGACCATCAATCTTGGATACGAGTCCGTCTTCCCTGACAACACAGTTTTTCACTACTTGCAGCCATCTGTTGAGACAGACCAGCGACTGCAGAGCAAGTTTGAGATCCCAGTTGCACCATACGAATCATATGATACGGTGCAGCTTGTCACAGTGGTGGCTATATTTGGAAGTTTCTTCTACTTGATTTATGAGATTTTCCGTAGCGCGTCAGGATCCAAAGCTCCAAAGCTTGAGACGAAGAAAAGTAAATAAGCGTGAGCCACATGCTCAACTCCCAATAGAAATTTTTTTTTTTTCCGTCCAAACCTGCTTGCATTGATGTTTCCGACACTGAGAGCAAAAACTGACTTGTGTTCAAATTCTTTCAATAAAAATAATCGGAATGAGGGTTTAAAATACGGAAAGAAGTCGCAGTCACGGTCGAGTCCACTGAAAACGTGTCAATGGACGCCTGATGGGACATCGCTAGTGTCGACAAGTGCGGACCAGACTATGAGAATTTTCACCGCGCCAGTAGACCTTCTTCAAGGCGAGAAGCCTAAAGATCTTAAAGAATACGCTAACATAAAATTTCCAAGTGCTATTGTAGGAAGTGCCATTCATTCTAACTTCAATCTCCAACAGTATGACAGTGCTTGGATAGCAGCCTCAACTTCAGATCATCCTATTCAGCTTTTCAACATTCACGACCACACTGACAGTTCAGTAAACAACTTGCAGCGAAAAGTCTTAGCAACCTACCCGTTACCAAATCCAAATACAGAAATCTTTGATGCGTCGTTAGCTCTGAGCTTTCCAAGCGCAGGTGCGTTGTTGGCAGGAACGACACGGCAGAGAGGTCGTGTAGCGCTCTTTGATTTGAATCGACCAGGGGAAAAGCCCATTAGAAATGTACAACTCAAACAAAAATGCAAGCCTATTGTTAGTGCTATTGCCCCAATTCCGGCCGATGAAACAAATGACGCCGGGGATTGGAGTATGGTGGCAGCTGTGGGGTACTATGGAGCTGGCTCAGAATTAATCACATCGCTGTATGATTTCAGATCAAAGCAAGTCGAATCATCATTTAATTCAGACCGTAAAACGTCAGCCGCTTCACCCGGAGTGACTCAGTTATTATGGAGTCTTAATGGCCGATTCCTTTACGTGGTGCAACGCCAAAGTGCCGAGATACCTGTTCTTGATGTCAGGATGGGCCTTGCCCAAGTTGCGACTTTATCGAATTACAAGGGAAAGACCAACCAGCGCTTGAACGCTTGTCTCGGACGGAGTCACAACAGCGGTTACCTTTTCACTGGTAGTACGGATGGAACTGTGTGCCGATATGACGACAAGGCATTGATGGGAATGGACTGTGATGCCCCAGAATCGTGGAGAGCCCATGCTTCTACTTCAAATGTTTCGAGCGTCACCATAAATCCAATTACGGAAAACACAGACACTCTTGTGATAGCGTCAGCTGGAAGTCAAAGCTACACTAGCGAAACACCTAGCTCTGAGAATGAATGTAGTATAAAGATCTGGTCATTATAGCATACGTACATGTATATATATAAATAAGATATTACTTGTGAGCTGCAATGTTTGAGAATAGTTGTTGTCGGATCTCTCTAGATATCAGTCCCTGCAGTTGTTCCTTGCCAATATTAACTCCGTCAGTTACAGCTTCGCCCACAGCTTTCAATTCAGCTTCACCCTGCAAAGCGCCACCTTTCCATAGATTGGCTTTACTCGAAGCCAACAACTGGTACTGTAAGGGTATTCCACCTCTCGCATGCGTGTTCATGTGGTTCAGTAGAGAGCTCCGAGATAGCTTATCGGAAGCTTTGGCTGTCTTGAGAGAGATGTCCCGAATCTGTTGTGTAGCGTAATCATGATTCGCAAGCAACGACGAGTGCGACAGTGTCGACACCCAGTATTTATTCCACAACAACTCCAGGAGCTTTGCATCCAAGCTTGACTTGAAATAAGAAATCTCTAGCTTGTAGTATTCATTTGCGTGGACACCGAAATCGGCAAGCTTGTTGGTCGGAATGCTCTGATATTTTTCACCTGCCCCGCTGCCTGGCTTCTTGTAGTCAGGGGGGTAGGTTCTAAAAGCGCCGATATCAACCTTACCTGCAGCAATAGTACGATTGGGATCAACGACAAGTGCTAGAAATGGATCCTGGAACATTTGGTTTTGTTTTTGTGTGCCGACATCGATGCCACTCAACCAGCATCCATATCCAGGGTGCGAATGATACCAACCCACAATATTCTCCATACGCCCAACCTTCTTATTGCTGCTATCGAATTGTACCATGTACTCATATGCCTGGCCCATGGCATTAACTCGAGTCTCAGTACCCTCTACGGGGAGAGGAAACACATCCATCACGATGAACTCATTACCTTTAATTTTTCCAGTCATAACTCCCATAATCTCAATCGATCCTCCAGATCTTGCGTGAATGGCCATCTTTAGTAGGGCAATTGATGAGATTTTGACTTTTTTGAAGTATTCCGGACTATTAGTTAGTACAAGCATCTGTAGAAGGGCTATACAAATTGCACTTACTCTGCTGCCCATGGTTTCTTGTCCTGGATTGCCTGCTGCTCTTCGGGATCGTAGTCATATATGCTATCAAAGTCTTCTGTTCCCGCTTCAACAGTTTGCACGTTGTTCTCTATATCGAACGTGGACTGCGCGGTTTTGCTTTCTTGCTCCATGGTTGTGGTGTTTGAAGTGTGCAGAGAAAAAGTGTTGATTATGTTCTGGACGGCTGAAACGTTCCAAAACTTCGAAATTATGTATGGGGTTTTTGGACTGAATATGCTTTTTGCCCACTACACCAAACTTGCAGCAAACTCGATATAGCAAACCGGATCCAGTGGGTTTTAAAATATTATGGTGACGCTAAAATGTTGTCAGAGCTAGAAAGTACAAGAAATTGAGAAGTTAAAAGTGATATAAAAGAGTAATAAATCATGTCACGTGATATAACCTTCGAAGTCAGCATACTGAAAGCTTCAAGTCTGATACTGGCATCCTCTCGTAATATACCGTAGTATTACTATTGTCACAGTCACAGAGCCCAATGGGACCGAAATCAGTTTAATGCGATCTTGATAGATGTACCCGACATACCAGCAGGAAATGATTCAACTGCCTACTCAACCATCTATCCCTCTATTAATTTTTATGAAACTTTTATTACAATCTGTGCTCTTTGGCTACCCAGCTGGTTTGACATTTTAATCTGACAGGGAAAGAATCCACAAAAAGGCGAAGATCAAGATGCAAACCCTCATTTGAGACGAGAACCTCATGCTCTGGGATCCAAGTTCGCTGCCAATACTGCTGGCGCAGTGCTGAAAGACTTAGTTGATAAAAAAGTATATGAGATGAAAAACAAGGACAATATAAGGGTTGAAAAGTTTTGGAGATGTCAAAATCCCTGACTCTATATCACATAAGGGCTACTTTGAGACAGGTGGAATTTCAAGCTGCGAAGGCTTTGGCAACCTTGACACAACGCGGTAGTCTGTTCCATGATGAACGATAATATATATATGTATTTAAGAGATTCCAACAATTTGTGATACTTCTGCAATTAATTGGTGATGTTCAAACGAAAAAGGGTCAAAAGTCCTTCGAGATCGGCCAGTCCATCGCCCACTTCATCGCCCGCATACCTAGATGACATGCAGAAGCAAGCTCGAGCAGATCTCAATAAGGCCAAAGAGGAGATACTACCCGACTTGCTTGCCCGCTTGAATGCAGACATCCAAGCCTGCCATTCCACCTTCCACTCCTTGCAAAACGTGCCAGTGCGCCCCACGGAGAAGGATGAATTTACATTAGGCTGTTTAAGGCGTCCAAAGAAGGGTGAATCTGACATACATTTCTTTTTGATACTACAACAGACTTTTTCGCACTGGAGTTGCAACCCAATCTTCGTTCAGGAGGAGGAGGAAAATTTGGCACCGCCATGGACATCAAACGATATCTTGTTGAGCTTCAGAGCAAGTTACATTCTGGAAGCTACAAAGAGCCTAATTTTTTTGAAGTTTTGCCGAGGGAGCAGGTATGGATCCACCAACAAAAGCAACAGCAGTAGAGGATCGCGTTACTAACCTAATGATAAAATTCTAGAGACGACGCTGCCGAACAGGAACGAGATTTAGGTATGCCCGTCAGTTTTTGTTGTCCTCAATTGGAGTTATATTAATTTGATTTTTAGAGCAATTGAAGCTTTTGAAAGGGTATATTCCTCAAAATCTGGAGAAGATCCAAGATGACTTTGAAGTGAACTATGCACGCCTAAGCTCGAGAATTTCAGATGCCTTACATACCATCAAAAAGACAGATGACATCTCGCGAGATGATCGTGCAACCGATGCTTGGACATCACCAATAGATGCCACAGCTGAAGGGGAACTCCACCAACAGGGATTAGCTTTTCGCAGTGTTGCAATGTGCACACGAGATGCTTGCCAAACTCTGTCCAAGCTCATGCAGCTCCAAACTGTCTACATCGAACTGCTACAAATCATTCTCACCCAAACTCGAGATTGACAAGTGAGGAGTTTATTGAACAATCTAGAAAAACTTAGTAGAAGCGGTTTGAGGAACAACGTAAAATCCATTTCACACTTCTCCATCAAAATTTTCCAACAATGAAATCATTGAACTATGTAGACTTTCTTTGTGACTGCAGCTCAAAAAAAATATTATATAAATGTTGCTGTATGTCCTTTTCAACCTGAAGCATTGCTTTATTCATTGCTAAGTAACCCTGATTCCCTGCTATTGATTGAAAGCTTTGTTTCCCCCACCTTACTCCTACCAGGTATTCTAGTTTATCGCTTGGCTTGATCCACGATCTACCCAAGCCCAGCTTAAAGTTCTTAATCAACCAGCCAGTACTCCGATTTACCGAACCTTCTGAGCCATTTCCTTCACAACGGACCTTTCTCGGTACTGAGATCATTAATTTCATAGAGATCGATCAGAAAACAAGACCCTCGAGTTTTATTTCACTGAACAGGCTGTCACCATAGTGAATACCTATCGCTGTTCTTTAGTACCACAACTTTCATGACGTTTTGGTTGTTGCATTTCAAAATTTTTTCTAGTCCCTTGCAACTTTCGTCACGTCGTGCTGATCTGCCATATTTTTTCTTCTTTTCTCTGCCTCGATTTATTTCGCAATTTCACTTTTCCTTCCTTCCTCTTTCCTCACCTTTGCCTGTATTTTTATTTCGTTTTCTCAAGCTTCACTAAGATCATCGCACTGAAAAGAAAGTCTATTCACGAAAATCCTGCCCGAGTCAATTGCTTTGACTTACATTCGAATCAATTGTCGTTTTCCTTTTTAGGCCCACGCACTGTCCAACTTTCTTTGCAACAACGAATCCGGTGTAACATCGAATATTTCTGAGCTTGATTTCGTTCGTTTCATCCCTCTACTTTACATTTTTCTTGTTTTCTCCATTTATTCACCGTCCTCATCCTCTCCTGTATCATGTCATTCATCAATTCTAAGGGTGGGTAAAATTTCCGTTTTAGTTTGGACCCTGTCTAACTCACATCAATTCTCAAGAACCCTTCCAGTTCAAATCGAAATCTTCCCAGAAATCGAAATCGAAGCACGATCATATCGACACTGCTAGAAGAGAGCCTACCGCATTCACCCATGACATATCTAACGTTGAACACACATTTCCTTCCAAATCTCGTCCAGCGGCATGTGTTTTTGTTGCAAGGTATGAAAGCCAGATACAAGCATTCCTTACTAACATATCTAGTCTGGTCAATGGTGTGTCCCCTCAGGTCCACAAATCATCTCTAGAAGAATTATTTAGCAAAGTGCGTGACATGTGCAACAATTCAGCTGTAATTCCTTGTTTACTAACAATACCTTAGTGGTCAACTAATCCTATCGAAGTCAAAGTACTGGTCGATGGAAGAAACCGTCCGTACGCATTTGTTCAATACAAAACTGAGAAGGAGGCAAACTATGCAATCAAGAATGCCCAAGGTGTTTTGCTCAACAATCGGCCCATCCGCTGCGAACATGCCAGAGTCAACAGAACGGTCTTTTTGACCCCAAAGTTCCAAGAAATTTGTCCCACACCCCAGGCAAGTAGCATTACGTTACCGCTAAGTTATTGAACTTTACGCTAACTTTAATTCAGGAGTTGCAAACTTACTTAACTTCTTTTGGAGAAATTGAAGAGCTTCTACAAGCTCCGAATGCTTCCCAGCTCCCGAACGTTAGCGAGTTTCACAGTAATGAATGGTTTGTGCGTTTTGCATACCGTGATGATGCTATTGCAGCTTATACAGATGCCGTGCTCAAAAAGGTGAGTCACTATAATCAGCTACCCGTCTCAATCTAACCGCACAGACTTGGGATATCACGTTCTCTCAAAACATTGATTCCTCCTTGGACCTTACCAAACTGGATTATAAGTCAATTACAGTCCGAAACATTGAATGCAAGTCTAGTGATGCAACTCTGAAGCAAAAGTTTGAAAAATATGGGGTTATCCGCAACTTGGTTGTTTATCGATCAGATCCTACCAAGCGTAAGCAATTATACAGCATACGTGCACATTTTTTTTTCTAACTTTCAAGTCGATTCACTCGCATACGCATACATCAAATACTTCGATGAAAAATCTGCAAAAGACGCCGCTAAGCATGAGGTTGGTGACTTTCGTGTTCTAACTTCTTGTTTATTCTAATATTTTAGGATGGTTCAACTTATTTTGGCCAAAAACTTAATGTGCAGATTCGAAGCACTATTGAATCTTTTGCCGTGGATGATAACATCAAAACTAGTGATATCCGAGTTCCAGCTGCTTCACCTCCTTTGATCCCCGTAATGCCAGGGTTTCACAGAAGACAGGCCAGCACTCCAAGCCGCGAAACCTTCAAACGACATCATGCTCCTAGAAGCTATTCTGAACAAGCTTACTCATATGTAGGTATGCTATTCGGCTTATTATTACTTTACTAACTTTCAGGGAAATGAAAACTCAAGGCTTTATGTTTCAGGTTACGATGGTTACTACCAACAACCCGGGTATTTTAGAATACAGAGCCCAGGAAAACAACATACTCTTCCAGCTCCTCCTCCCCCTAATTCAGCTTGTAATCAAGTTTATCCTAGCTTTCATGAAATGAATGCACTCTACCAACAGCAGTATGCGAATGGAAACGGCCCTTACTATGTTCCTCAGGGACCCCGAGCTACACAGTATGCCAGAGGCCCTAAACAGCCAATGTATTTAATGGGCTCAGAGTACCCGGGATATGGATATGCAAATTATGTCATGTATCCTTCAATGGCCGGACCGTACATGGCGGCTACAGGAGTCGCTAGCTATCCAACTCTTGATTATAGTGCGGTTCCTCGCCAGTTTGAAGGGATGAAGGAAGTGAGTTCCCCAAAGCAGAAGAGTGATTATGTTTCTAGTACCACTTCTTGAAGGTGAGACTATTGATAGTGTGATACGTGTGTTTAGCTCCTTATTCGTGAGCTCTGGTGTATTTTTTATGTAGTTCAATGTTATACATGTGCTTTATCAGTTCATGCAGGGTCTCGCGCTTGGATCAATTCGAAAGTGATGCAGAAATTATCAGGCAACTACATACGTACATCAGTCGAGATCTGTTCACTGCTCGCTTAAAGGTAAACGCCCTCATTGCCCGATCATCAGCTATTATTGATCTCGCCTACCATCATATATATCTGGGGCACTAATTTTCTGTTGGGTGGAGGACCACTCGATAGGACGTGATAACGTTTTATATATGTGTACATGCGCTTATATAATAGCTGATCTATCCGAAGTCGCACTCTGACATTTTGAATAATATCTTGGTTTCGACCATTGCTAAATGCAACGACCAATCCAACCTCGATATTTTATAGACTAAGTCTTGTTTAGCTACTATAAAAGTGTTGATTACAGCTCGGATTACACTAACTAGCGGCATTCTTTGTTTGGATACTTGCAAAACTAATACCTTACTTTTCTACTAAATTGGAACACAAGTTCCACGTCCAACTTAGGAGTTTAACTGCAGCAATGAGAAACGCTTCTCAATTCTAGTAGCATTTTAAACACAAAACGAATGTGCTGAGTTGCAGCACTTGAATTGCCAGTGTACCGAGTCTCACAAGAGTGAATCCACTGCCCCTTACTGGTTATCGATGAGTATTGCATTAATCTCCTCTCGATGTTGTAGGTTGCTTTAGCTGAGTATGAATTGTCGAAAATTGGTGCATTTATAGATACAAGGTACTGGAAGTGAAAGATATGTATTGGAATGATAACAAGAACGATGTATAGGTATATATGAGATGTGTCGTTTAGTGAATCGTAACGGAAACGAAGAAGTTGAAAAACTCAGTAAAGCGTTCTTGAAGACAAGTTTTACTCCTTGGTGTTTTCGCCTGGAAGCCTCATGGCAAAAGCGTTCGTGGAATACTAAAAGACACCCGTGCGTTGGCTGCAGAAGTCTCACCAGTCTTCGAGAGCAGGCTACCAGCTCGACTTGCGCGAGAAACGGCTTGGAGCCACTATGTCACCAAAGTACCACGGGTGTCAGAGGGAGGTTCCTTTAAAAACCCAGTTCGGAAAAATATGTCACTGAGGAATTCCATGAAGAGCACCACCGCTAATGGACTCGGGTCCCCCGGGTATCCTGGCTGGCTGCTAACGTCTATAGAGTACGTAAGCCGCAGTTGACATATAACAAATAATAATAATAATACTCATGAAGAGACAGCAAGTTCCCCATGTTTAAGGACATCATCCATCTGGACGTAAAAAGTTCCGTTATTGGGAAGCGGGCTTTCGGCCTGCACCCTTGCACTTGGAGCTGTGCTAGAATACCACTCTTCCTGCACCCAGACTATGCGATAATTGAGAGGACACATGGAAAAGTATACGTGGTACATCCTGGAGTCACGAGAGTGTACACAATATAGGAAATCATCATTAAATTGTAGTTCCATCAAAGCGAGGTTCGCTTTCAGCGCGGCTCAGGGATTCAGGCTCAGCAAAAAAAAAGATACATAGGCAGAAGTCAAATTGTGTAAAAAGTTTCAAGTTTCACAAGACCTGAAGCTTTCAGAAAACCTTTTCGGTTTTTTCAGGGGGAGCACTCTAATTAGCAAGTTACTATGAAAAAAAAAAAACTGCTAAATACGCCTGCGTGTGAGCCCTCCTTCAACGACATTGAAAGGCGGCCTGGGTTTTCGCTTTTATGCACTTGGCAATTTATGCTTTATCAGAAAAAAACCAATTGTATTTTGTTGTGGATTTGTAGACATTTGACTGTGATTGTCGAGCTTGACATCTTCTCAAGATATTACCTGAGCAATAATGGAGCGCCTCAACGGACCCCGATCCAGCTATTCTTTTTGCATCAGAAGAGGATAAGAAGCACAACATGACCCTAGCATGATAGTAATATTGTACGTACTACTTCTTTGTGTATCGAATCCTACGCTATAACTCCCTTGAACCTCTCCAGGTGCCTGTGGATTTTTGTTTCTTGTTTACATTTGTCCATTTCGGGTCGCGTTTTTTACGAAAGTTAACGCGACTGTTTGGCGTGTTTGGCGATTACCCTTTTTGGCGACTCTTTTTGTTTACATTTTTCTCTGTTGGGTCAAGAACAACCAACCTGAAATCGAGTGAAATATAAAAAAACAATAGAGCGTGGAAAGTTATCGCATATTGTCCTACATGCTGCCTCCTATTTGTTTGTTTATTTCTTTTTCCACTGGTATTTGAAGCTCAAAGAAATCTGTGGGCTGCAGGGAACTATTCTCCATTGATTGTTTACTTCCTTCCTCCTCCAACTCTTTTCTCCCTTCTCTACTTTTTTTTTACTTATCACATTCATTCTTTTCTTACAGTTCATGACAATTCTCTAAGCAATGCAAGCTCTTTCATCCTCCGCCCTGGATCTATCCAGCTGGAACATGAACTCTTCTGGATCATATGAAGAGGACTTTTTGGAAACAGACCCCATCATGGAGCCAAAGTCTACCTCAGAGTTTGATTCCTACGTATCAAACTATAATGACTACGAATCTCTAATGCACAAAAACATGTCGACAATGAAGGACCTGGACGCAGCGGCAGAGGAATTTTTTATGTCGCCGAAACAAAACACAATGGCCTCTCCAGCCAATACTTCGCTACTTTTCCACAATCCTAATGAAACGGAACATATCAAATCTCCACTTTCAAATCGCGGGAATGGTTTAGGACTTTCGTTTGCAAATCCCATGTATGCCAAAAACATGCTTTCAAATGACCCCGACTTCTCAATGAGCCAAGAGACCGATATGCTGGATATCTCACAATTCTCAATGCTACAATCGTCTGGCTTTGGCGTCTCAGAAGATCTTTCACAAATGACCGTCACTCCAGCGACACTTGCAAAGTACTCTAAAATACTTCAGATGAATAATATTCCTCACGTCCCACAACAGCCAAACATTAATGGGCCGCCAGCAAGTCCACATCGTTCGACACAAAGTCCAACTCGTGTTTCACAATCTCCCAGCAAGGTGACCAAGGCAAGCCCATCTAAGCACAAGAAAAACAGACATGGTGGTAGTCTAGCCAGCGTTGATACCTCTAACTTAATCTCCACAGATGTTTATCTTCCTCCTTCTACCCCATCCTCGCACCATCCAAATGGGTTTTCTTCATCCCCGGGATCCCATGGAATTCACGTTCCATCATCACCAATTGCATCCCCGTATCTCGCTAACGGTGGGCACAGTGAATTGGCTTCAGTTAATGCATCTCCTCAGCACAGACAAACGAATAAAGGTAGACATAGTAAAAGGCCTTCTTCTTCTGTCTTGCTCATGCCACTGCAGAATGGCGAACCAGAAGCTGATGTGCTACGCCAGAGACTTACACTTCATATCAAAGAGTCCGAAGGACAATCCAAAAGCTCTGAGATCTACCAGATTTCTCCTAAGCCTGGATTTTCACCTACTTTGGACCAGTTTGACCATACTCCAGAAACTGCAAGCGTGCCTCAGTTCTACAATCAAGTTACTCCAAACCCTGGATCCTTGGAGATGTTTGCAAATGGATCGCAAGCAACAGATATGGTTCATCCACTAATGCCTCCTCCTCCTGCTAGTCCGACCAAGCCGAACAAGTCTCCACACCTCTCATCTCACCTCATGGGAACTGGCCCCCAACTTTACCAGCCAAACATTATGTCCATGCCTGGCCAAATGGCACTCATTACACCTCAGCAGCAGTTGATGCTTCAACAGCATCATCAGCAGCAGCTAATCTCTCCTGAGCATTTTCAGCAGATCTATGCTCTGGAGCAAGCTGCTGCTCTAGGTGGGCATTCTCAAGTGTTCCAAGTTCTAAATGGGGCTATTGTGCCTGGTAATTCTGCTACTGATCCCCTGGCCTGGCAACCAGTTCTCACAACGCCTACCAACCAGGGCTCAGAAGAGATAATCAAACATCAGCAGTACCCCATTGTTCAACCGAGCAATCGCAAATCGTGCCTCCCTCCTGGAAAGGTTGACTCTTACCTTTCGGGACCAAACGAAGAAGGTCAGTTCTTATGTCTCTTTCCAAACTGCGGAAAGTTCTTCAAGCGCCGCTACAATGTGCGCTCTCACATTCAAACACATCTCTGTGATCGCCCTTACCTCTGTGATGTTTGCCAGGCTACGTTCGTTCGCCCCCATGATCTTCGCAGACATGAAAAATGCCATCAGGAGGAAAAACCATTCAAGTGTCCCTGCGGTAAAACCTTCACTCGTCACGATGCTCTTCAGCGTCATCGCGGGAGATTGATCTGCGAGGGGGGAATTGAGATTCCTGGTAAACCGAAGAAACCACCTGGAAAGCGTGGCCGGCCCCGCAAAAATCCAGATCCCAATCAAAAAAGTACGGCAACCAAGCAGGAAGAAGCAGACGATGAGACAACGTCTGCATCCTCTTCATCGGCAGATGCAACCCCAGCTGATGCGTCCGACTTGGGGTATGATCAATATGAATATGACGATGAAGGTGAAGAGAAAAATGAAGTCGATGAAGCCACGAACTCAGAACATACGTTGACCGACGAGCAGTTGGATGCTGGGGAATCAAGTGGTGCTTTTGCGAACGGCAGTAGCAGCAGCAGCAGCAAGAGCGTGGTTAACTCTACATCTTCTCGCCTTGCAAATTCCACAACAGCGACGGCTCCTCCTAAAACCATCAACATGTCTGCGTTCAACTTGGCAGCACCCAGTGCTGCTGACCCTCCTGGCTCTGAAAGCGATCACTATAGCTCTTACACCTCGTCCCCGGACGAGATGTTGGACCCAAGCCTTCTACATTCCCACGAACAAGACAAGCTCTCGTCTGACACGATTGAGCAAGGTGGGCATGACACGGCGACAGCTCTCAAGTCGGAACCACGAATTGAGGATGACTCGCACGTTGTAGATCCCATGTTCTTGGAAAGTTGGTCCTACTAGTAAAGCTTTATTGAGAGAACACACTTCAACATGATTTCAAGCACATCTGATCCTCACGCTCGCTTCCCCGTCTTTCTTTTCAACATATCTGTGTCTTCTAACCAACTTTTATTTATTTATATTTTGATCTTTATACATAAGTTACTTTTCTAATTTCTCCATTCGCTTTATTTTCGAGTATAAACTGAGTTGCGTAAAATAATTTACTTAGCCAAGAAAAAAGATTATAAAATTTTACAATCGAAAAATTAAACTGGCAGAAAAAAATGGCACGGAAACAAAGCTAGTATGGAATACCATTAGTGATCCGTTGAAATTCATCGTAGCCCTTCGTGTAATAACTTTCAAACGACTTCTTAATAAGCGATCTGAAATGGATGGCAGCCTCACGTTCAGTCTTGTCCAGAGCAAATCTGTTTCTCAAGCGTTTGATAGTCAGCTCGCCCTTGAAGCACGGAAGGCCAGAATCCAACATCGGCAAAACGACCTGAATGATTGTTTCGCTGTGAGGTCTGCAGGCCAGATACGCCTTGACACAGAGCTCTTCAAACCAGCGGTACGCCTGTGTGTTCGTGGAGCCGCCCATAACAGCAACCATCTCATGCGTAAGTTTGAACGGAGCGGCCTCAAAACGAACTCCACCAGGCACGATGTCGAAACAAAATCCAAAATCAATGTGAAGAATATGGCCCTGGTCGTCGTACATGATGTTACCGTTGTGTCTATCCTTGAACTGAATGAGATAAGAAATGACAGAGTAAGCAGCAAGCGACTTGACAAAGTTATTTCTAGCCAGTTGGAATTGAATGGAGTCCTCACCGCCGTGCTTACTCGTAAAGTACTCATACAGTCCGTTCACAGCCTCACGTCCAAGCATATCACGCGAAATAGAGTTGGGTAGGACATCAATAACACCACAGCCAGGCGCAGTAGCCGTCACACGGTAAGGAAAGACATAAAGGTCAAGGCCATAAGCATTATAAATGCTTCTGAACACCGAGATAATCTGTAGCGCAAGTACATCTTGGCGACAGTCATCACCAACCTTAAAAATGGCACTCTGCCATCCCTCAACCTTTGTCATGCGAGAACCATTGGCATCATTTTCTTCCTCATCAACAGACGCAAGCTCGCGCACTTCTTTTTGAATCTTGAATGTAGCCATGAATGGCGCTTTAGCATGACTCTGCAAAGGCTTGCCTGATTTTCTGTCAATATCAACCACTACGCCATCAGGGTTGGAAGGCAAATAAACGCCAATATCAACCTTGATTTTAGCAATCTCCTCGTCAATCTTGACCTTCTTCTCCGCCTTGGTCTTCTTAATGTAAGGTCCAAGTTTGGCAGAGATGTTAGTGACTTCAGAAAAGAATGCAAACTCGCGGTTGTAAAAGTCAAGTGCATCGCCAGTAAAAGATGCTTCCATGCGTCTCTTGACACGTTCAAGGGTAGGGTTGATAGGATCTTCAACTCCATTCTCAGGAATATCATCGCCCTTGAAAAGGTTGGCTAAAATATTCCAGATGATTTGATGTGCAAACAGTTGACTGATCTGCGCAGTCTCTAGAATATAACGCTCAAGGTATCCACTAACGTCATAACGCAAGGATTGTACAAGTTGAGGAACATAGAAGAAAGTGATGTTCACATCGTGGCTTTCTAGCGATCTCATGGCATACTGAAGTAACAACGAATCAGCTTTGAATACAGGCAAAAATAAGTTGATCGATTCAATAGGTGAAATGGGAGCCCAATAAAGCAGTGGATGCCGGGGAGAAGTGCCAGATTTTTCTCTAACTGTAGTACTTGATTTCAAGAAATACTGCAAGGCTTCCGGGACATGAACAACCTTAAGGGGTTCAGCACCCGTAAGAGTTTGTAGGCGGCTAACCAGGTCACTCGAATTGTATCTCTCCACAAGTTGTACAGCCAATACTGGGTTAATCTGCCATGCATTGTTCACATGGGAAACTGTAACTTGGCTACCCGGGGCAATTTTGCGTCCCAGGCCATCGCGGAAATTGGGTCCATTCTGTAGGGGATCTAGCCAAGCCGTCATTTTGGCAAGCTCGTCGTGCAAAAAGAACAAAAGAAGATCACGCTTGGCAGACAGTAGGGGAGGGCTATTCTTGGAGTTCGATATATACATGTTGCGAAGAATCAGAGCAATTTTGGAGATAAGCTCAACATCAGCTGTAAGTTTAAGCTTGTTGCCACCAAAAGGCCATTGTGCTCGCTGCGTGAACCAAGTGAGCGCAGATGTCACAATGAGATCTTTGAGTGAGTTAATATAGCGAGATGTTGATACACGAGTGTGAACTTCAAGCACTTCGAAAGCAAACTGAATCAGCTCAAACCGGGCGGTTCGGGCAAGAGGGTGAAGAGAAGCGTGGGTAAGACCTTCAAGACCAACTGTTAACAAACGGGTAAACATCTTCAATAGATGGCCGCTAGAGTAAATTGAAGACTTGAAAGCACTGCAGAGAAACCTAATCAGCTGTTGGTGGCAAGAATAATCTCTCGAGGCAATTGTAGCATCGTGATGGATCTCAGCCTTATTAGATGGAGCATATTCCATCTTGGCTTCAGCTGCAGAAACTAGATCATGGCGTCTCGAATACATTCCAAGACGTTCGCTAACACTCCACTCCCAAAGCTGAGCAACTTCAGAAAGTATCAAAGGCTTTAAATCAGCGTTTTCATTTATTGCCCAAAGCCACATTGTGATTCCAAACTGGATAGAGGTTTCTGTAAACATCTTGAATGGAATCTTGACACAAAGGCGGGTTATGTTCCGACCATCTGAGTTGTGTGTAAATAGCCCAGATGCCTTGAAAATCAAGCCACGAGCCTCCGCAAATGGAACATGAGAACCTGAATGTACCGCTTTGGTGACGTCTTCAAACAATGCACTCAGTTTCTTGTGGACTTCCACGGCTTCCTTATTGTATAAGACAAGGGCTTCTTTGCTAAGGCGCATTGTAGGAATAACCCGAGCCTCCCGACTCCAAATAAATTGGGATAGAAATCCTGAAGAGGTATCCGTCGAAATGTTACTGAACTTGGATATTGATGCAAGTTCGCGATCGCTTCCAGATACACTGCCTCCCATTTCCAAAGCAAATGTGAATCCAAGCGCAACATCGTTAAGTGGGCGAGATGAACTCATATCATTAAGGTAAGCAGTAAGTAGATTCTTGATATCGTAGTTCATGCTTTCAAGAACAAGTTTTACCCATTCACGAGCTTTTTCTAAAAACCGCTTGAGGCTTTCGCGACGGTGATCATATGAATCAGATAATTCAAGTCTAATCCCACTATTCTTTGCCTCAAAGATCGTTCTAGGCTCGTACTCATCCGTTTCAGCATCGAGGCACGAGCTCCACAACAATGTCAAGAGATCTAGCAATGCGAACAAACTAACCTTCTGGCACAAAGACGACGGAACAGCCGATATAAGCACATCACAGCACTCAAATCCAATGCCTTGAATTGATTTCACTCTGTGGCAACAGAGAACAAGCATTTCCTTCAGCTGCTCTGCAACTCTATCAATAGCAAAATGAGGAACGCCGCCCTTGATCACATTCTTAATGTATGCTTTGACAACGTCCATAGTAATATATGACATGTAACGGCGGGTGTCACCAGACCTAAGGCCAGGATCTCCAAAGTAAAGTAAAGCCTTGGAGCAGTTACCGGTATTTGCACGTAGTGATTCTAAAAGAACCGTGGCCGAAAGGAACATAAGCTTGGGGTACTGGATGGTCTTGAAATCAAAAATATGTGATGAGGTGATGGATTCCATGATTTCCTTCTGGTTATTAACATTGTGATGAGATGACCCACGCTGCAGAACAGTATTTAATTCAAGTTCACTCTCAATCTTGTTGGAAGAAACCTCGGACACCAATGGGGGAGTGCTCCGAGCAATTATCTCAAGATCACTTCGGTATTTAAGAGTAACCTCGGAATTCCTTGAGAAACCGTGAACAACCATGTTAAACCATGCATTCCGGAACAGGGTGTTAATTTCAATATCAGTGGTTTCGTAAGGGTCTTCTTGCAAACCAGGTAGTAATTTAGCAAGCGGAATAATGAACAATCCAATTTCTGCAGCAGTGGCCGAAATTTCAGTATGGGGGCGGTGGTGTTCAAGCTCTTGAACATCGCCACGATCGACAATAGCTTGTAGAAGCTTCATAAGGTATGTTTCGTATAGATAGTGACTGGGAGTAAGGTTCGAAGAAAGTTTGCAAAGGACTTCAAGAATAAAGTCCAAAAGGTTTTTATCGTTGGATTGAAAAGCCGCTCTGAGCATAGATGAGAAAGCCTTCCAGACCGTGCGGAACTCCTTCTCACTGATGTACAACACAAGGTCACATATTCCGAGCGAGACTTCTTTATCTAACACAGGGGAAGAATTCAATTTCTGGTTCAAAACAGTACAAGCAAGGCCAGCAATCTGTGGATCACCGTACGTGGAAGCAATCGCCACAACAGCAGTGATGGCATTCTGGTAAAGCGGGACGTTGTTGCCGCTGAAAAGATGGGACTCATCTGAATCGTCCAGAGAAGACTGCTCGTTCTTCCCTCTCGTGTCGTGCTCAACAGAAAGTGCATTAATTAAGGTGTAGATAGTGCTGACAACAACGTCTTGCGAAAACGTCTTGAGGCCAAACACTAACGCATTGGCGCAATCCTGGACCAAGTCAGCGTGGACAGTGGGAAGTGTGATGAAGTGTGAGAAGTATTTAATAACAATACCGCCAATTTCGGCATTAAACACACATAAGAGAGATGCAAGCTTAAATACAGTTACTGAGAGTCTGTAGTTAGACATGCCATATTCATGTGTCATTGATGACACTACAAATTTGACCGCTTCGTCAGAACTAAGATGCTTATAGTAGACTGCCACTGCAATGATCTGCAAAGCACTCGCTTTCATGAAGTATGCTAGCTCAATTCTTTCTGGGGAGGCCAGTTCGATGTAGTCAGCCCCATCATCTAGAGAACTGATTTGTTTCAAAGCAAACGCAGTTACCATGTCGAGAATGTTACTTTGCTGCTCTGTCAAGTCGCGTAGTTTCTCTGTTCCAAGCAGCTTGTCAACCAAGGAGGCATCTGGCTCATTATCGGTTTCAATGAGTTTACTAGTCGTCGCGCGAGCAAACTCACTAAGGTAAGAACTCAGTTGCATAGCACCTAACTGCTGGTTGCTGCGGAAGTAGACTTCAACGTAATAGCTCCAAATGGCATCCGCAGATTGAAAGTTACCATTACGAAGGGTTGACAGAACTGTGTAGTCATCTCTCAGAAGGACAGCAGAATTTTTGGCCACAGTTGTCTCAATTTGAAGGAGACAGTCAGTTGTAAAGTTTTCCTCAATTTTAATCAAAACTTTCTGGATGTACTCGTAAGATACGATCGATATCTGAGAGGCCAGGGCCTGTAAGAACCCTTGCGTCGAAAAGAGCAATGGGAAAAACACAGCTTGATCTTTATAGATTGATTCATTTTGGAAGCCAGTCGTCACGATATCGAGATAGCGGGCCAGTGTGGCTTGCGATTCCTGGAGAATGTTTTCGCCGAACTTGTTTCCAAGTGCTAGAACAGCACGTGTCAAGCACTTGGACACAACTTGCCAGGGGGAAGGTTTTATATCACGAATGCGGGCCGAGTTGGCAAATGTCTGTGATGGGGTTTCACAAAGGTAACGTCCAAGAAGTCGAATCAGCTTCTGAGCCTGAATGGGATCTTGAATGAATGTTGCAGAACGTGCCAGCGCAAGGAGGACCTCTAGTTCTTTAATTGACTAAATCAGTTAGTAAAACCCGTGACAATCTAACACTATGAACTCACTATTGCAGTCTTAGGTGCATTTTGATATCCTTCAACTGGGCTCACGGCGCTGGTCAGTCGTTCTAAATTGTCTTCCTGTTGCGCAGAAGCACTTAGTCTAGTGAGTCGTTCAAGCGCTCGGGCCCGGATACTGCGACCTTTCCGTGAAATGCTATGCAAAAATTAGTTCAGCACGCTAGTTTTCTATATTAGAGCTTACCCGAAGTCGTCCATGGCGTTTATGTTACTTTGGTGGTGGAGGTTGTTACGTGTAGAATTTTTGGGAGTACGGCTTGAAGGAGCGCATACTTGAGAAAACAAGAAGTTGTGGGTTGTACTCAGATCCACGTTTGCATCCCATTTGCAAGGGGGTTCAAACAAAATGAAGATATACAGGCTTCGTCTGGAACACTGTGGCATTCATCACTCACGTTTAGCTTGATCTATCAGTACATGGCCTATTTCTATATATCTAATATTCTCTAGAATTCAATATGTGGAATCGGCGTTTCATGTGACATCTGGAACCAACATCCTTTCACGATCAGTTTTTGAAAGTTAGCAAACCTGTCTAGCTTCAATGCATATCAAGTCAAAAACATTCCCATGATTCATTAGAACTATCAAACTATGTAGCTTTATAGCGACTTATTTTACTGAAGTATTAATTACAAGTCAAAAATTAGATCAATACATTAATTAATTATATACGTGCTTGATAATAGAATTTATTTACTCATCGTCCTCCATCTCCTCATCGTAGTCATCGAGATCGTCGTCTGACGAGGCTTCATGGTTTGGCACAATCTCCAAGCCTTCGTCAGCCTTGATTATATGGACGGTCTCGTTATCCTTAACCTGGCCTCTAAGTAACTGAATGGCAAGTGGGTTAAGTACCTCGTTCTGTATCAGACGATTCAGAGGACGCGCACCCAAGTCAGCGGAGTAGCCATTTTCGGCGAGGTAGTCCAAGGCCTGCTCGTCCAACTCCAACTTGATGTTTTTGTTGTTGATCTCAAACCGCTTCTCAATCTCACGCAACCTGATGGAAACAATCTTGCGGATTGCCTTCTTTGACAGGCGGTTGAATACAACCATCGAAGAGATACGGTTGATGAACTCAGGTCGGAAGTGGCCACGAACAGCCTCCATAACAAGTTCTCTAGTAGGGCCATCAATGCCCGCACCAGCGGCACGATTGATGAACTGGGCACCAAGGTTTGAAGTCATGATGATGATACAGTTGCTGCAGTTGACAAGCTTTCCGGAGCTAGCGTGGACACGGCCATCATCAAGAATCTGAAGTAGGATTGTCAAAACCTCAGGGGCTGCCTTCTCGACCTCATCAAAGAGGACAACTGAGTAAGGACGGCGGATCAGAGCTTCGGTGAGAATACCACCTTCCTCGTATCCAACATAACCAGGTGCAGCACCAAGAAGCTTAGAGCCAGACCACTTGTCTGATAGTTCGGAACAGTCAATCCTAATCATGGCGGTTTCATCGGCAAACAAGAATCCAGCAAGTTTCTTGGCAAGCTCAGTCTTACCAGAGCCAGAAAGGCCCAAGAACATGAAACTTGGAGGGGCATTGGGGTTGCTCAGTCCGGATCTAGTCAAACGGATAGCATTAGAAACAGCCTTGACAGCTTCGGGCTGTCCAACGACCTGCTTGGAGAGCTCACGCTCCATATGAATGAGTTTGGTGTTCTCAGCCTGGGACAGTTTGGATACTGGAATACCAGTAAGACGAGCAGCAGTTTCAGCAACGGCTTCCGCATCAACGATATCCTCAATGAAGTTAGATGTGGTGGGATCGCTTTGTTCATGCTCAAGTTCGCTGATACGCTTCTTGATATCTGGAATAGCAAAATACCGCAAATCGGCAGCCGCAGAAGTATCGCGACGACGTTCAGCGTCCTGAGCCTTGATTTCAAGTTCCTCGAGCTTCTTCTTGAGACTGTTCAGTTCCTCGTGGCCCTTGCGTTCTTCGTTAAAGCGCTCACGCAATGGAGCAAGCTCTTCTTCGATGTTGGCAGCACGTTTCTGGGCGGCGGTTAGGCGCTCCTTGGTAGACGAATCGGCACCAGCATCACGCTCAAGGGCTTTGATCTCAACTTGCAGCAACTGCAGCTCACGCTCAAGGGAATCGAGTTGTTCAGGTCTAGAGTCTCGGGCTACAGCAACACTTGCAGCAGTCTCATCAATCAGATCAACGGCAGAGTCGGGCAGCTTTCTGTATGTCAAGTATCTTGAGGCAAGCTGAGCGGCAGAAACCAATGCAGAGTCAAGAATACGCACTCCGTGATGAATTTCGTATTTTCCTTGCAGACCTCGTAAGATTGCAATGGTCTCACGGATAGTGGGCTCAGGCACGTCAATCTTTTGGAACCTTCTTTCAAAAGCACCATCCTTCTCGACATGCTTGCGGTATTCTTCAACAGTAGTAGCGCCGATGCAATGAAGAGATCCACGGGCGAGCATTGGCTTAAGGAGGTTGGCAGCATCAGACTTGCCGTCACCCATAAGCATGTGGATTTCATCAATAAACAGAATGATCATGTCCTTCGATTCTTCTATCTCTTTGAGGACACCCTTGATACGTTCTTCAAAGTCACCCTGGTACTTGGCACCAGCCTTCAGTGCACCCAGATCTAATGAGAAGAGTCGGCAATTAGCCAGGACGTTGGGAATATCGCCATCGATAATTCTCTGGGCAACACCCTCCACAATGGAGGTCTTACCAACACCAGGGTCACCAATTAGGCAGGGATTAGACTTTGTTCTTCGTGCAAGAACACGAATACATCGTCGAATTTCTTCATCTCTGCCAATAACTGGATCGATTTTTCCTTCTCTGGCTTGCTCAGTCATGTCGATGGCATACTTTTTCAAGAATTCAAATTCGTCGGAGCTGTCTGCCATCCTTGAGTCAATTCTTCGGTTACCTCGGATGGCCTGAATTTGAGTCTTGAGGTTCTTTACTGGAATCGTCAATTCCTTAAACAAGGCCTCGACGGAATTGTCTTCCAGCAAAGCCAGTAGGATATGATCTTGGCCAATGTATGAGTCTTTTTGTGATGCCTTGATTTCGGATGCCTTTTTCACAACCTTTTGGGCTGCTGGGGACAGATCAGGCTGTGAAGGAGCGGGGTTCTGGGCAGGCAGCCTCACAAGGTGTTTGTTGATGGATCTTTCTAATGGCACCCACTCATAGCGAGCTTTCTCTATGACAGTCTTAAGGTATGGCACATCACCGCCTTCAGATTCAGTCATTGCGGCCAGGAAATGTAAGGGTGCAATGAGTGAATGGGAGTGGTCAACAGCGATGCGCGTCGCATTCTGGAAGATGCGAGTGGCATTATCGGTTAGCTGTGGTTGTTCCATTGTTAATATGTGTGGTAGTTGTAGTAGTTGTGAAAGTTGTGATAATAGTTATAATCGATTTTAACGATTGCAATTGAGTTTTGATTGAAGTTGAAAAGAAACATAACAAGGGAGAGAGGAGAGGTCCTTTTATATGTTTGCTTCGAAATTCCTCTATGCTGGCGGGACTTAAGCGGTTGGTCCATAGTATTTTTCGGTGCATATGACCAAAGCACCAGATGTTGGGAGAAGATGCTGGAAAAAGGCTCTTGAGCCTCACACATTGTCTGCATTCGGCAATAATCAAATTTAAGGATTGCTACGAGAAATCCAGGCGATGCCCGAACGCGCGAGATTTTTCTGGACGAGCGCTGAGAGCGAACACTCTCCAAAGTATGGAAAGATGGACATAAGGGTCATGGCATGATGCTATTACAGTAGCCATCAATTGAGTACTCTGCGACATGTGTACACACAGCATTTGTGCACTTGATTCTTTGTCAAGGTGATAACGATGAATCTGTATACTGTCTCTTTCAAATGACATTGCTATGAGCGCAATAACATCTTCCGATGTCGTCGGCTCATTAATCCACCTTTGTTTCACGCGTTTTTGGAAGCAAGCTAATTGCTCAATTGCTGGATTATACGGTTAAACTCTAACACTATTTCTGGAATTTGGACTCACGGGCCTTAAGGATACGCTTGACAAAATTTACCTCCTTTGTAAGTGAAAACTCGTAGAGGTTTTTTATCACTGAAATATTTTGCGGCGTCAACGGCTGGGTTTTTGATCTTAAAGATGTCTCGGCCTACAGGCATGAATTCGCGGGGAAAATGGCTATTGCGTGACGCCAATACAACAGACGAGAAGTACAGACCCACACGGCTACATGTGCACATAACGCACCTATTCCCCTTGTAGAAAAGGTGTTCTACAATCTATAACTTGCACGCCTTTCTATTCCATAGAGTTCGTGAAACCATTGAAACAAAGCCAATACTGATACAAAATAATATTTTTAAACATTAACAGACCTAACTTATTTCTTGGACGACTTCTTCTTGGGCTTGGACTCCTGGGCCTTGGCCTTCTCAGCGGAATCCTTGAGGACACGCTTGACGACCTTCTGCTCCTCAACAAGGAAAGCACGGACGATCTTGTCACGGACAGCGTTGGCGGAGACGGAACCACCGTAGGCACGGTTAACAGTCTTCTTGGTCTTGGAGACGTTGGCGTACTGGCGGGGACGCAGGGCAACGACACCAGGAAGAGCAACACCAGTGTCGGCACACTTAGGTCTGGTGCCGTTCTTCTTGACGTGGTGGTACACGAGGTTGCCACCAGGGGTCTTGACGATCTTGACCTTGTTAGATCGGGTGTTGTCTGTAAAAGTTAGCACAAGGTCAAATCAATGTTTACATGTGGCCGGCTGGAAATATCGAGGTGGGTCGACATATGTTGACGATTTATGTGTTGCAGTTTTTCACAATAGCTGATGGTGAAAATTTTCGTTTGAATCACCATAATTCCAGCACAACAACAACGAAGTCCGCTTCTCCAGCCTCTTGCCAAAGCTTTAACAACAAGTAATGATCGTGAGTTAAACATACATGGGTTTCTTCTTCTGTAGGTGAGTCTCTGAGCCATTTTGAATGTGTCGGTGGTCGTCGATTACAGTGAACAGTCCTTCTAAACAGTTGACGGGTTGTGAAAAGAGACGGCAGAGGGCAGGAGCACCGCACGCTGCAGGTTTCTAAGGGTAAGGGTTTGTATATTAAAATTTATATTTCCTATTTAGGAAGAGATTCAATGTGACATGAAAATTCAGACAGACTCGGTATTTTGAAAGAAAATATATTAGGGCTTAACCCTAATGAAAATAGCGTTTGGATATCTAGGCTTAGAAAGATTTGGAAGTGAATACAGAGAACATAAGCTACGAAATTTGGCAACATTGGAAACTTACTACTTCCCAGGCGCTATATGCTAATTACAACTCCACAGCCATATTCGCTATCAATTGTTGAGCTATGTGACTTAATGGAAATTTGTTGCTAAAACGTCTGGCTGAATATAAAATTTACAGCTGATAGATTGCAAGGATAATAATAAATAAAGAGGGGGAATTAGAATACTTGTATGGTCCGACCTCACAGCTATAGTAATGTAAAGCTTGTGGCTGCAGCTATACTTGGTAGCTAATAGATATTCTGCCATAATCCTTCAAGAGGAGATGAAGGCCACGGCTGAAAGAAGAAGTGTTTTCGTCAACGACAAAGAGAGAACCAGGAACAACTTGACATTGTACATGTATACAGCATTGAGCCCTGTCCTAATATCTTGGACGACCAGTGTTAGACTACCGATCTCAAATGCTAGTTGAGTAAGGCACACGAGGTACCTTACGCCTTTGATCTCAACGAACATCAATTTGATAAATATAGAACTATAGACCCCAAACGATCCATTACTGTACGCTCAATTCCAAACAATCGACCGATCGTAAAACAAACAAGTTTATCATCAATATCAATATATACAAAAATTAAAACCCAAAAAAAAACAAATGCCAACTATTTACAAAGAAGCGTAGGTTTTATAAAGCAATCATCAAAGCCTTTATGCTCCTCCACAACAAACACCAACAAACACACACACGCGCGCGTCTTCCTTCAATTGTACCCCAGTGCTATTTTCTCACTTTCATTTTCTGATCGACGGCGCAGGCCCGACCGGCACAGCATCGCCCTCAATCTTCTTGCTCTCGTCCACAACCTGGGCCTGGCTATATTCGGCCTGCAGCTTCTTCTGCATCTCGTACTCGGCGAGCCGTTGCAGCTGCTGGGGCGTCAGTTTTGAAGTGTCGTCTTGGGATTCGGCGGCGGCGGCGGCGCGTTTGGCTTGAACGCGGACCGCGTCTTTGATGGGGCCTTGTCGGATTGCCTTTTGAAATGAATGTGTGTTAGTTACATGAGGTAGTTATATCCGGTTCCTTGTTTTTCTTAGGGGGAAAGGGGGATTGTGGGTTATGAGAGTTGGAATGAAAGCACGTAGCAGACTAGCTAGGAGCTAGGAGCTAGGAGCGAGAGACAAAAAGGGAGAACGAGATATCAGAAAAGAAGTCAAGTTGAACTTACATCGCGCTCGTTTTCTTGGTACAACATGACACCTCCGATGGTGACGACACTGAAGACGCAGGTCAAGCCGAATGTGATTTTGGATGCGAGAGACATGACAATATAAGTCTTTGATCTTTGTCGATTTATGTTCAGTACTACAGAAAAGTAAATGAATTGAAAAAGAGAAAGTGGTTGTGAATACGATTTAGAAAAAGCGTGGTTGACTTGGAATTTTTGGGAGCAAAGCCCGCTGGCATGGCATGTCTAATATTTCGTAGGTGTACTGGGCCTTCCTTCATCACCAAACTGATTCCGCCTTGACCAACGTAGCTGATTTAATTAGAAGAGCATCAAATAGTATTTAGCATCTTGTTACCAACCTAACATGTTCCCATTGGACTCTCGTTGGTCCAATAAACTAACTTGATCCTTCCTAAGTTATCCTCGTTCATCGTCTCCTTTTCTTCAATCTAACCATTAATATCTGTTTATTTTATAAATCAAGTAAATATATTGCAATTTTATATAAGTATCATATTTTCGTTTTTTATGATTCTCTACTATCTGCTTAAAAGCCCTCCACTCTCTTCGTCTGGCGTTTTCGACCTTTCTCGTTGTAGGCCAAGGGCCTGGTTGATGCGCCCTGATACACTCCGCTTCGGAGTTGAGCCTCTACCGGGGTGGTCGACACGCAAATCCTCGTTTTCAAGGTCACCAAGGTCGTCTAACTCGGTGTTGTCCAAGAATGGGTTTGCATGGGGGTCGCTCGCTAGCTGCTGATAATTACTGCCCTGCCTACTGCCACCGCCGCTACCGGAAGCGGCAGCTAGCATGGAGGTGCTCGGATTAACATGCGTATGTGAGTCTCCGAAAAGCTGGTCCATGTCTTCGAGTGGAACACCCATGGTCTCAGGGTAGAAGAAATACACAACGATACAGCTACACACGCACCAAAAAGCATGCATCAGATACAATCTCCAGGTGATTTCCTCTTGTAGCACAGGTGTAATTTCTCCAACAATGAAGTTAAAAAACCAGTTGCTGGCAGTAGAAAGAGACGCGCCCTTGGCGCGTACAGGGAGCGGGAGGATCTCGGGCGGGTAGAGCCAAGGGATGGGTCCCCAGCTAAATCCAAAGCCTGCGTTATATATGACGACAAAGATAACAACGAGCTTGGGGGTGATGGATAGTTGAAGGTACATGAACCCGCTGATAAAGGAGAGGGCAATGACCATGGTGATAGCGCCGCTCATCAGGATAAAACGACGACCCCACTTGTCTGCGAGGTACCATGGCGGGATAGTGCTAGCAATGTACACGAGGCCATTAATGCCGGCCATGAGGATGGCGCTGCGACCGTGCCATCCGGCTTCTTCAAAAACAAGGGGTGCGTAGTAACTGATGACGTTAATACCATTGAGCTGGGCAAAAGCTTGAGATGACATTGCGATGATAACGCGCTTCTTGTATCGCCGCCACATGTACCCGTAAGTTCTGTCACCATCTAAGCGTTCCTGCAAAACAGCTTCTTTGATATCGCGAAACTCTTGGATGGCCACGGGGTGTTTGACATCGCCATCGCCGTGAAGATTGGCAAGCACGATCATGCCTTCTGCGTCGCGGTCAGTATCAAGCAGCCATCGCGGTGTTTCCACGATGACAAAACTACCAATGAAGAGCAGACTTCCCATGACGCACTGCAGCAGGAGAGGCAGGCGCCAGCTTACGTCGCTTTTGATGAACGAGCAAAAGTAATCTACCCACACACTCGAGGCGTATCCCACAATATTGCCTGTGAATTCGATACAAGCGAGTTTACCACGATTGTGCGGCGGCGAGATTTCACTTTGGTATACAGGAACGATGGTACTAAGCATGCCGACGCCAAGCCCTGAAATGGTGCGTCCCAATATCATTGTCTTGATGCCAACAGAGAACGACTGGAACAATCCACCGATCACAAAGATTATTGCGCCATACAGAATAGTGCGCCTTCGCCCGATAATGTCACCAATCCTTCCTACGAGGAGTGACGAGATAAGAGCGCCGATTTCCAGGATCGCGACCATGGTACCGAGAACGGCCCTGCTAGGATGCTTAAAATAGTCTTGAAAATAGGTCGAGGTGATGACGCCCGACATGACACCCTGATCGTATCCAAACAAAAAGACGCCTAAACTCACAAACACGCTAGTGAAGTATAGTAGTGCCTGGCCCGTGAGTCCATCTCTCTTTTTTCCCAGCGTCATGCAAAAGCCTATGGCTTTATCTCCAAAGGACGGTGGTGGGCGGACCACATTAGGTAGCACGACATGGAGCCGTGTATCGGCGAGCTGGTCAATGACCAGATCGTCTAGATCGTCTTCGAAGGACAGCTTGCTGGTGGAGCGCGAATTGCGGTGGTGGATGTCTGATTCGTCTAACTCAAAGCTAGACACCGGTACGCGGCCTGGGTCTACACCGGGTTCGCCTGGTAAGGCCTGGAATGTATGATGTGACGACACTTTGAACTAAAATAAAAGAAAAACGGGATATAAAAACGAGACAAGTCTATAAGGAGCGGCGAGAATAGAGGTCGGTATGGGTTCAGAAGGGCTTCAGCATTTCACGCTGACAGAATGTGAAGATAAGGAAAGGAGAAAAGGATGAAAACTGTTTGTTGATCGTAAGGGCATGAAACAGTGTGCCAAGCGTGTTTTCAGGAATTATGCTAATGCAACTGGCAGACCTTGGCTTTTGACTCTAACAAACTCCAGTCCTTGCTCCAGAACTTGAAGATCAAATGTTTTGTTCTTTGACAAATAATATTTCTCCGGTAGAGCTAGCGAATAAGCTGGTAATATTTTCCTAGGCAATTGTTGTTATTGGCTTGTGTTGGTGATAGAAGACTGGAAAGTTTGACTTGTGGATTTAGCGAGAAGTTTGACTTTTTTGCAGAGCAAAAGGGAAGAGTACACCTGGTGTTTACGCTCAATTGCAGTGTTTTAAGTGAAGATCTCGGGAGGAGAGGAAAGAACGCGGAGAATCCCCAATGTGGGCAAGGGACTAAAGAATGACGTATAGATTACACAGGGAAATGGGAGGGTACCGGTCTGAACGATAATTGCAACGATTAGGCCAGACATTTCAACACCATGAAATCAAATCAGGAAGCAGAGTACTTGTCTAGCTCTCAGCATAGAATCTGATCAGAACCATGGCAAATGCATTGACTTTGGCGAGTTGGGGTTTTTTTTTTTCAACTGCCTGCTTAAGTTTATGAGTCCAAGGGGTTCAACCACAAGTGCTCAATCCTGCGATATCAGCTTGCAGCGCGTGGGACCCAGTTGGAACTCCACCACGCTCGTTTATTAATTCTGCAAAAATATTCAGGAACAAGATAGTAGAACAATAGGGGATTAAGACGCTTAGGCTCGGCCACAGGAACTCCTAAGTCTAGTATAAAATGGAAACGGTTCAAGTTGCCCCAGAATCGCAGTTTTGAAGACCTGATAAGCTTGTGCAACACACTTGTGTATTCGGATACTCGTCCCTTCAAGTTTTCAAAGTCTACAATTAGTAGATCGCTCTAGCTAGCATTATGTTGAGTAACAGGCAGAGAAAAAGGCAAATGATTACAGGGTCATTATCTCGTCAAAATGCTACTGACCTTGTGACTTCAATTAGCAGCAGCGCAATAGTTGTGAGAATAGTGACGAGCCATTGTCTTACTTTAGATAGATTAGCGAGCAACTGTAGAACAGGGGTAGTAATAAAGAGACTCCCTGGGATGTCTTACTTCATGTTTATAAAGGCGTCACAATTCTAGTAGTATCATGTAAACAGGATAATAAAAAGATTCATCATCAACTTCACCTCGAAAGAAACCCCTATATACCATAAATATATGAATTCATTAGAACTCTCTCTATAAAACACAACTCTGACGATCACCAGTATTATATGCTCATCGTTAATATTCTATAACTAAGCGAGTATCTAGCACAGCTGCGAAAAAAAAACTCTGGGCTATTCTGGGCATTTATCAAAGACAGAACTCGACCACTGCTTAATAGGCATATCCATCCTTTGAGTTCCGGACGTGACACAACTAGCATACGGTAGTTTATTCGCTGTCTTCTGGAGAATTATCTTTAGACACCGGTTGACAGGCCGCCACCTTTCTCTTGTCGGCTGGTAATGATGGCTGCCGCGTCCGCCTGTAACTGTGAATCCAAGAAGAAGTAAATATATAAGTGAGTGGCGCCAGGTAAGCCAGGTTGAACATAATGGCCCAAAGTTTTCCAGAATCATTCACACATGCGCAGCCCTCTTGCCCAGTACCAATCTCGGGGCCTGGCTTCGTGTAATATACAAACGCATGACTCATGGCAAGGACGCTTCCAAACAAGAATTGCAGAATCTGAATCGCGGTGAGCCCGCGTTTTAGTACCCTGGGCACGTCCCACCTCAGCGCGCTGCACGTGTAGTAGGAGTACATGATGGTGTGAATAAGACTGTTGAAGGAGACAAACACCCATATGGCCGGCGTTCTGTATCGCAACGAAGCCCACATGCACAGCATGGCGCCCGAGTGATGATAAGTTTGGAGTGGAGCCGACTGCCTTCCCTTGAACAGGATGATAAACGTGTCGACAGTCTCGTAAGCCTTGCTAATGTAGAACAAGTATCCGTAATAAGCCATGGCTTCTGAGAATACGCCAGGGCGGTCATCACACAGAACAGTCCAGAAGGTCCCAAACAGGCCCAATTGGCCCTGTGTGCTAATGTAGAGGGATATTATACATCGTATGAGGGTCGTAGAAATACCCAGAAAGGTCCAAGCGCTGTAGAGACAGAGTGCCGCGTTGTGGAGGAGAACGGCGAAGCGGAATGCTGAAGTATTGCAGATGGCAAGAGATTTCTTGTTTGTCCTTCGAATTCTGTTCGATACATGGACGGTGGTTGCATAGCAGATGACGAATGCAATGGGTGTACATGGATCCATGACCCACGACTGGTAGCTTGCGAACGGTGTGTTTGGTGGTAACGGTGGTGGCTTCGGTGGTAGAGCAGGCAGTTGCCAAACATTATATGGTGGGGTCGAAAAGTACATGACTTTGATTACAAGCAGCAGTCCTTCTAACTTGACAGACTCGAGAAAGAGAGGAAGAGGGCAGACGGTGAAGGATCAGAAGAAGTGGTGAGATCACTGAGCAAGCGAAAAATGGACATCACATATAGAAGACGTGAAGCAGACAACTTTTGAAACTTTGAAGTCCAAAAAAAAAGTAGCATGTGAAAAACGGTTTCCGTTGCCCAATCTGGACCTGGCCACCCTGAGGAAGCCGTGTAAACCTAGCCAATAGGCGAGGCTCAATGCTGTAAAGAAAGACGCTGAGAGCTCACAGCAATCGAGTATAAAGCTGCCAGTAAAGATAAGAAGAAGAAGAAGAGCCAGAGACTGATAGTTCAACCTCCAATGCTGTTGAAATGGACCGGTATGCGCGCGTCCGTTATATTCCGTTGGGCAACCATTGATACATGATATAGCGATTGTTGGGTATTCAGGGCCCTCGCATACGACTTTCAGTGTTCAAATGTTTGCAGCAAACACTTAGACGCAAGGGACTTCTCTATAAGGCTCAAGGTCGCGAGAGGTAGAAGATCATAGTAATAAGAGCCAAGAGACTATTAATTCCTGGGCATAGCGTGGGTATATAGCCTCAGCTAGCCTGAGCGATCGATATCGTCGATATCGTGTGATGTTCTGGCGTTCCTTTGTGGCAACACGTGCAGAGACCCAAACAGACCAGCCGGAGATATTCATACCCGGAGCATTGTTAAATCCTGAATAAAACAATCACGTGATAAAATATTGCCATTTTGGGAAGCCCAGGGTTGCCACAGAAACCACGAAAACCTTGACTCACGTGCCGTAACTAGTCTCATCTTCATGTGCAACAGTACAAATGTTGTTCAAGCTATGTAACGTTGGTGGCAATGGCAGCTTTTTTTTTCCTTGCTGCCATGCATGGGTCCCTCAAGTATTGCTCCTCAATTGGACATCTTGTTACCCTCCTTTCTGGGCAATTCTACTACGCGGCAGCATATCATGCGATGAGCTCAATGCGGCCGTTTATAAACCACAAACGAGTATACTGGCGGGGGTATCCTAAAAAATGGCTATAAATGCCTAACTGGGCCATTTGCCACCACTTAAGGAAAGGCGTGTATTTAGCGGAACAACGGCGCCGTGATTTCAAGGGGGTGCGAATAACAACGACAACAAACAAATCTGGCAAATGGCCAATAAAAGCGACGCTGGCATGGCATATATTTGTGCAGTTCTATTTGGTGCTGATTGTGTAACCAGTAGAAATATTTATGAGCTCGGCTAGGCACTTTGGTATTGTTTTGATGTCGGTTGTCATGATTGATGACCATGATGAGGGTCAAAGTTTTTTTCTGGTTCTCTTTGTATGTGAAAGTGTCTCAAAGTATCTGCCAAATTTAAATTTCTATTTTTTTCGCTTTGTTTCCTTACGGTTTTTTTTTTTTTTTCACACCGGAATTCACTTCGCTCGTTTAATTAATCGACAACCTCTTTTTTACTCTTTCACCTTCCTTCAAGAACTTCATCTCTTCTCTCTTTACATACTACGTTCGACTTCGATCACTCTCGTTAATTTCCAACCTCCTTTCGTGTTTCAAAACTTTTCAACAAACATCATGAAGTTCTCCACCACCGCCGCCGTTGCCTTTTCTGCCGCCGTTGTCGTCGCAACTCCCCCAGCATGCCTTCTCGCCTGCGTCGCTTCTGTCTCCAAAAAGGCATCTTGCACTAACGGCCTTCACGACTTCTCCTGCATCTGCGAAAAGAACGGATCCGATGTCGTCTCTTGCCTGAAGTCATCTTGTCCTTCCGGAGACTCCGACGAGGCCATCAGCTCCTTGGAGAGCAGCTGCAGTGCTCAAAGCTATGACTTGGAGAGCAGCAACTCTAGCAGCTCCAGCAGCAGCTCTGCCTCTTCCACCAAGTCCTCTTCTTCTGCTTCTTCGACCAATGCCTCTAGCTCAGCTTCTGCTTCGTCCACCAAGGCTTCTAGCTCCGCTGCTGCTTCCTCGACCAAGGCTTCTTCGTCTAGCGCTGCAGAGTCGTCCTCTTCGTCTGAAGCTGCCTCTTCCTCTGCAAAGCCTTCTTCTTCCTTGGTTGAGTCATCCTCTTCCGTTGTGGCCGTCAACTCTACCTCTGTCGAGTCAACCACCTCCTCTGTTGAGCCTATCACTACCTCCGTGACGTCTACTGCCTCATCCACTATTCACCTCAACACAACCACTTCTAGCATTTTCAACAATGCTACTACGAGTGCCACTATCGAGACCACTTCTTCCCTTTCCGTCGCAGTCACTTCTACCAACACTCCTGTTGTCGTGGCTACCTCCACCTCTTCTACCCTCTCCACTGTTGTACAGGGTAATGGTGCTGGCGGTCTGGCCGTCAACGCCTTCGGTGCTATCGTTGCTGGAGCTGCCTTGCTTCTGTAAGAAGTGTGATGCTCAGTTATAAATGATACCCTTAGAGTGGAGCCAAGACCTGGTATGGTGCACATGAAACCGGTTCGCTGTTTATTTTTATTTTTATTTGGTTGGTAGTATATACACATGTTTTATTTTTATGTTCAATTTATTCGCAAAAAATCACCTTTGGATCCTACTGATCTCGAGCTAGACTGGCAACCAGAATTGTGCACTATTTCGAAATGTTCCTGACAATCGAAGCCAGTATTAGTATTGTACTAGCTAGTAATTTATTGGATATTTTCACAAAAGCGCTGGCACCAGTAGTCGTGGAAGCCGTATGACACACGTTATAATAACTATCCGGATGTAGTAGTTTCAGCGGGAACTAAGAAAAAAAGTCAAATCATAGAGTGGCGATGGGATGTGTGGATTTCCGAAGAAAGTTTAAGTGAGCTGAGAAACAGAAAAAAAAAAGGTTTGATTTCGCCGGTACTAGCCTACTATAGTAGTACTAGAGATCTACAAATTTCACAGTAACGTGACAATGGGCGCCTTAGGTCGACTAGTACGCTAAGGCCCGTGGGGATTGTGCATGATCGCTGGCTACGCACTGGGGTTCACCTGGTTGGTAGCCACCGCGCCTCTCAGGAGATACGGCCGGCAAGCATCAACATCGAGTACGCTGTGTAAGCGCTGAGAGCATGAGTAGCAAATGCACAGTACGTACAGCACATACAGTACGTGCACTAGTTCATGGCAGCTAGCTATGTATGTCGAACTAACCCTTTCTAGCTATTCCCACAAACACACGTGTGCACGAAACTAGTACAAGTTACAGTATTCAAAAAGCTATGCAAATTGCGATGAAGTATCCATCAGCTCAAAGACCGACACATTTTGAAGAATTGCAGATATCAAAAATATTGTTACGTGGGTTGGTTCGAGAATCTTTCAGAAGCTCATGTGCATGTAGATTTGGAAGTTAGGAGGTTCGTTGAACTGCTCAACTCTGCTGCCGAGCACACATACAGGGTACGGGTTTGATCGGTTGTGATAGTATCATAGGGATACGGTGAAGGATCCGACAAGTTTCAAGGAAATTAACGCAGCACGGAAGGGTAGTCCATACAGTCACATACATGCTCTCGTTCACGTTTACATATGTAGCAGAAACTGGAACTGGCCGCTGACCAGTAAGCTAGACCGTCCAAAAATATGTCCATACTTTCTTTTTTGTTTGTTTTCAGGGCGGTGCTACGCTCATTTTTCTGGTAACGGCCCTCAATTCTTGTAATGCTAAACCCGAAGCATTAGAATGGTCTTTGAGAGACTCTGGAATGCTAGCTGGCAGCTTGAATTGCATGCAGAGAGGTTGAAATCACTACGTCATCATAGAGTCATAGGGACCAGGAAAGAGCCCGTTGGAAGCTCAGCTTCAAAGCTAAGTGCTATCGAACTATACCAGCCAGACCATAGGCGCTAGTATTAAACCTCCTCATTTTCCAACAGATCTCAGTTTGCTTCTAAAACTATGAAAAGTATAGGGATGAAAAGATGTACTGGACGGATGGCCATAACACAACTTCCAAAGCAGGCCATTCACGGCAAGGAGTGCATCGCCTAATAGCCTTTTAACGCATGTTTAAACCAAGCTCCGCATGTGAGCTTTGGGCCCCTCCGTTCCTCATCAATGTCTTACTTGTGTAACCTTACCTAAAAAAAAAAAAAAAAATTAAAAAAAAAATAAAAGAACGGAGCCGGAGGCCCAAGCGCCCATCTACCCGTGCGCTTTTTTTTAAGGTTGCATGTGCAAGAAGCTGGAACAAAATTTGAGTACAGTACATACACATGTATGCTACAAAGTTTTGCTTATTGGTAAGCGGTTCCAAGATTGACCTGAAGAGACGAGCCATTGTCTCAAAAATGGGGCCCAAAAAGAACTTCAACTTGGTCTGTGCATTGACGGGACCAGTGCGCTTCCAAACATTGGATGCTACTGGTCGGTATTAGAAAAATTTTCAAGGTACTCGAAGAAAGCTGGCTTTGTAATCGTATATTCATCTTCTCACATGGATGTAGATTCTCTTGATCAAGTGAAGAAAAAAATCATGCTCGATTAGAAAGCCCTGTAATTGATTAAATCAATTAGATGAAAAAAATTGGGTACTCATGAAACCGCTGTGCTAATCTGATGAATAATAATAATAATAATAATAATAATATCTAAAAATATACTTAGCTCTTGGTCCCAAAGCCCGGACCTGAGTGATGCCGCTTGCCGGCCTTACTGCTGCGCATTTCAAGATTGGAACTGGTATGCCGTTCCTTCGAACCACCATATGGTAACGCCATTAATCTTTTTCATTTATGGGGAATGCCACGCTCCGTATACAAAACAACGTTTTCTCCTCGGCATGAACATGAATATGAGCTTTCTCCGCATTAGGCCATGCTTTCAATGCGCTTTATTTCTTGTAAGAGACTATTTTCCAGCTCTTTGGGCCCATGAAGTGCTGAACGGCAGCAGCAGCAGCAGCCAAAAACTTCCGCCTTTGGCAAACAAACCTATGCGCACAATCGTGCGACAGCGCATTGAACAGGAACGCCCACCAACACTAGATTGAGGCAGGCTATACACAATAGAGAGTGGGAAAAAGGAAATATGGAGACAACCTTGAGTGCAGACATAGGGGCCCGGCCCAAGAATAGCGCTCAGGCAACGGAGATAACAGTGAAAACAGAGATCGCAGTTGCACCCCTACTAATTATTTACTATAAGCCCAGGAAAACGTTGTTGTTGATTTATATAATATATATCTTCAACTCAAGAGTCGAGATCAAGGACAACCAAACGAGGTCGCACACACGCACAACTTCGTTACTATATCTCACTTTTAGCAGTAGGCTGGTACCGATCTTGCACGGGCCGTAATCAAAGACCAAAAAAGGCAAAAAACGAACAAGCCATCAATTAACCTTCCCGAACGCCTTTCCAGTCCCATGCCAAATAGGCCCTATTAACATTAAACTCTAGCACCCATCAGTACTAGCTTTTTTACGCTATCTCGTCTTTTTCCACGTACATGTGCACGTGTAAGGAAAAAAGCCCATGGTCATAACTCTTGCACGTTCGTGTTCCCATTCTAACTGCCTATTAGAGCAACTCAATTAATCCAAAATCCTCCAGCGGACTAGCCGTCTAACCAGAACGGGGACCTTATCAATAATGAGCCCCAAGTCCCCACGGAAGGGACGGGCAAGCACAGGGTTCCATACAGGCTTTCCCCTTGTCGGCTGATTCCTCAAAATTCCAGAAAGAAAGAAAGAAAGAAAAAAAAACTAATCCGCATTTGCAGGTGACCTTAGGTTAACTTTTGAGAGTTATGCTTAGAGATGATAAACATAGATCAAGATCAATATAATGTTTTAGTAGAAGCTCTCATTTATATTTTACTAACTAACTTTTTAATTAATAAAGGGAAGTGCTAGAAATACGGCCGCCGAAAGAACCACCGCGTGACTTCATCCAAATGATGGTGCTTCTAGCGCTGGTCATTAATAAAATGCCTGCTAGCCAAGCTTTTTCTTTGGCTTGTTTAAAGCGAGGCGGTGAGTTTTGGCTACAATACTAAATATTTTCTTATGCGATTAGAGTTTGAAAAAAACTACTACTTGCGGTTCTTCATTTTTCAATATTTTTCATGATATTTCATTGATAAGCTAGGATCATTGATGTTTTGCCCAGCTTGGCCAATTTAGGAAATTAAAGAATATTGACCAATCGTGTTGCAGAACTTTGCCTCTCTAAGCCTACACGCCTTTATAGCGCAGTTTTTTTTAATTTTTTTTCATCTTTTTCGGCACTCAAGCATGTAGGAATTCCTGTCCACTATTGAAGTACCTGAAGTACCCAAATTTGCGGAGAAATAAGCACTCCCAAAGACTTTCAACATGATGTTCATGTCAGCCCAAGACTCGTTGTAAGCTTCAGCACTAGTACTTGCAATTACATAAAACCGCCTGCTTTTATGAATATTAAGCAGGTTCTGATAGCACAATATAGATAATTTAAAGTTTCTAATATTTAGAACACTTGTTGTGTATTGAACTTAATAAATTATTCTTATTACTATTCTTCCTACACATGTAACCCAATCAACAACATGGAGTCGTGAAAAGCACAGTTTTTATCCGCCAATCAGAAAGTAATATTTAACCAAAAACCATAAGTGCTGTGGTGAGACTGGCGGCCCAGCTATATGTTGCCTGCATACTACATACTCCCGAGTAATTGCTTTGCATAAAAGTCTTCTATACGGAGTCCCCGCCTTTAGAGAAGTACTCGTTTTCGGCTTTAAAATGACAGCGCCTTACTTTTGTGCTTGTGATTACGCTAACATCCAACCAACGAGAGAAACTGACCTTCACATGTGTAAATCCACCATTCATAGGTGGAATTAGCCTTCAATGTAAACCCACCATTCAGATGCTAGTCGATGAATAATCACAATGTCGCTGGAACAATAATGCCAGCAAAATTTTGAAGTACTTTATATTTGCAAATTAATTGGACATCTTTCCTGGGCAAGACAATGTTTTTTTTTTTTTTTTTTTTTCTGACTTTCCTTGTTTGGCATTTTGTGCAATGCTTGACCTTGACGGGTTCTGGCACGTACAAAGAGCCCTTTGGGCTTTCTTTTACACAGCCGTATAACATCTGGTGCTCAAAAGCAAGACTCGAGGTAGATCGAATGAAATGAGAAGAGGCAAAACAGCTTCCGGCTAGAAGCACAATGGAATGGCGAAGTTTCTAGCGCAAGGCACAGAAGAAAGTACAACTCCACTTGCAGATGAACATCAACAAAATGATTACGCATATTGGAATGGAGTACACTATAGTTGAAATAAGTGGTACCACCAACCAAGATGGATGTTTGTATAGAAATGGATCAAATCATAGCGGAAGTGGTGCCACCAAGCGGGTGGAGGTGACGTCTGGGGTAGACAGTACGTTGTAAACGGCGTTCTATATGAAATCAAGACAACAACATATGCAGTAACGGGAAGAGTTTTTTTGGGGCTCTACGTTTTAAATCCATCATCTTACTGCTATGCCAAGTTTCATTACTTTGGGTACCAGCAGAACAGACGTACTAAGCTTCTATGTCAAGTGCCTTGGATTCGCCAATCGCAGTAGTGTTCCAATTAATGCCACTGGAAAAAGGAATTGGCTTGCATCAAAGCTCGGATCCTATAGAACGAATGGAAAATTAAGCGGCATTTTAGTCTTCCATATGCGCACTTAGAGGCGTTTCGTTAAATTGGATTTTCTTTCTCCCTCAACGCACCGATTATGTATAGTATGCAAAATATTTGGACGTCTCCTCAAGAAGAGCAAACTGACATACGCTCATTGAAGATGTTTTTTAACTCCCTTCATATTATAGAATAGCAAATACACATTTTACTTCAAGTCACTGGCCACTGTGCTAGCTAACAGACTTAGCAAAGTGACAGAAAACACAACAAGACCTTGTAAAGTGAGTTGGTTAAACAGATTTAGGTTCGCGAATTTGTTGTAGTAGCGATGGGCACTGTGAAATACTCTTACTTAGCCTTCCCGTCTTTAGATCTTGGCAAGCTGTGAAGAAACCTTATTTGACTATCTCACCTGAGCGGACAGGTTATCCCAGCTGTAAGCTCAGCTGCCTGCTAAAGGCGATTTAATAACTTAATCCAACGAACCGATGAATCGGATTTATTTCTAATATTGGGGAATGGAACCACGTTTTCGAAGAATTTTCGCCTGCCCAAAAAAACTGCTAGAAGAGCTAAGCCAACGCGAACGAAAAAATGATATTTTGTTTCAGAAAACAGAAGTCGCTCTCATTGTTAATGCATTTGCGACAGCAGCAGGCTTAGTAGATCTATCCCCACCTTGTGGGATTAAAACAATTGAGCTCAAGATAGGCACAAGCCACGCTGTACAAACGAAGCGAGCCTACATGTCTGAAATTATTCCTTCCAATCTCACTCTTAGCCCGGGAGCGTACGGAACTTTGAAATTCAATCTTGGCAGCTGAAATGAAAATAGTAAGCAACATGTGTAGCACAGATAAGGCAACTGCTGCTAACTTTATCTTCTGCTAACTCAATTTAACTTACCTTATTTCGATCCGTGTAACTGGAAAGGCTGGAGGGGCTAACAAATGCTGTGGGCAAGTACTCATGTTGCAAGAGGCCAAAGCGTTTTTCACATGGTTCGGAATCGCATTGCTTGTGCCGATACAAAAAAAAAGCAAAAGCCACCGAGGAACTACGAGCGCATGAAAGCACAGCCTGGCCAAACGGGCTAAGACCTTCATGAAGCTTTTCAGTCCTCAAAGCTATGCGCACGAATGGCCCTAGTCCCTTGCTTTCTTTTTCTCTTTTCAATGCAAACCAAAAAGCGCGTGAGAGAGAAGAAAAAAAGAAAAATACAAGAGGAATCGAATGTATGTAAGAGAGAATCGTGAATGATTTTGTAATATTTTGCTTTTTATTTTTTTCATGAGACAAGTTCTGAAGGCTTCCATGCAGCATTAAGCATGGAATCAGAAAAAAATAAAAAAAAGAACAGGGCTAGGTGCACAGAACCTTAACTGCATCCACTTTAAGGGTCGTTGATGGTTGTACACAATTTCAGGCACTCTTGTGCCTGATTCGGGGTAGCAGCAGATCTTGGAAGAAAATATAAATATGAACGGGTCTTCCACGGTGCCGAAATCCTTAACATTACACTCTTGTAAACACATCGCTACACACAATGAATGTCAATGAGAAGAGATCGACTGCCACCCGACAGCGCAAATCCACGCTGACACAGCAACAGAAGAACAAGAAGCGACAGCGCGCTACTCCAAAGCAACTCAGTGTGCTACGCAATGAATTTATGATCAACTCGACCCCAAATGCAAAAATCAGGGAAGAAATCGGCCAGAAGATTGACATGACCGAGCGCTCAGTGCAAATCTGGTTCCAGAACAAACGAGCCAAGGCAAAACAGTTTGCACGAAGGAATCATAACCCATATGCCAACGGCAGAGTGCCATACATGGCAAATGCGAATGGGCCCCAAGCTTTCTACGCAAACATGCCTCTCTTTTCGCCCATCGCTAGCCCGCTTGCCCAAACTCCGTATAATGGAGCACAGCCCGGAAACAACTATTCAGCATACCCTACTGGAACCAATATGGGAGTGTCCAACAAAATCTCATTACCTTGTACATCAATCAAAATCGGATCGTGGCAGCGAATTTCGTCGTCTGAAGGAAACGACCTCCACGTCTCTTACTCATCGTCGGACAACTCACTCTCTTATACCATGTTTGCTAACGGCACGGGGTTCAAAATGAAGTATCCCATGAGTGACGTAAAAAACATTCACTTTGCCAATTCGACTGAAAGTGCAATCTGTGGACACCTTTTCATCCAGCTCACAACGGTTCCCAGCTTCTACATTCAAACGGCTTTATCATCTGGCACATGGATATCGTGCCCCGATTTTTCTGAAATGAAGCAAGCCTCGTTTGTTCTATTGCACAAGCTCACCGGCCACGCACTTCAGCTGCAGCTGCAGCTCGCTCAAATCACCGCAATCGAACCCTTGAAGGTAACTGGCTTGAACACTATCGAGTTAATGAGTGTGCCAGCTAATTTTAGCCCCACGTACTTGCAACAACCTGCAACCGGCAACCAGGTTCCTTTGGTGAGCAAGTCAGAAGCGCAAAGCCCAGCTGTCACGGGCCACGCCAGTGTGCAGCCAGAAAAAGTCCGCAGCATGTCTATGCCGACCGTATTTACTAACGACAACACGACTATGCAGGAAAGTAGCGGTGACGACGAAATCTTCATGGATATGAATATTCCAACTTCGGCTGTTGAAGAACCAAGTGCGTACATGTGGGCATTCCCACCACAAGATATGTTCAATCAAGACATTTCGACCATCGTCAGCGAGCAGGCTTCTGACCCTGATACATTTGAAAGTAGTCCTATTACCCCGTGTTACATTCTTGACACCAAGGAAGAAGCCATGTTCGACGATAAAGTTCTTGGGTTCGCCAGCAGCGACGCCAGTCACTCGTCATTTTCCTCGTCGCTTTCATCTGCCCCATCTGCAATTGCTACGGATCTTTCAGAGTTTGACTTGGAGAATCACCCACTTCTGAATAATGAACTTTTAATGACCACGTCCACTGATCTTAGCAAAATGGAGCAGCCGGATTTGTACCCCAATAGCGTTGGAGAGGCGGAGACTGTTAAGCCTCAGGAAGGTAGCGACGACGCTGAGCTATTAAGCTCTGGTGGCATTAATCCAAGTAAAGATTTTTTTCAAAGCCAGCGAGTGTATTTAAAGATGAGCCAAATTAGTTGTTCAAAAGCTGGTCATACATAAAAGTCATTTTTTACAAAATTTATCATGTTCTCTCTCTTTTCGTTTTCTTTGAATCTTGTGGCTTGGCTGCTCGGCGGATTAAGATTCAACAACCTTGTGAAGAAGTAAAGATTCCATACTTAAAGCTCAATACGTAGTAAGAGGAGGGCGACCAAGTTAACTTTGCTACGAGCCAACAGTTCGTGTGAAGAGCGTTAAATGCAAAAAAACCCCTAACGTTTAAAAATAACAGTACACGTTGCACAGAGGTTTTATATAAACTTGAGGGAGAGGGGGTGTTTGAATTTTTCCTTTACTTACAATCCGTCATAACCTACATGTACATGTACGTATTTTTAAAGCAGAGATTAGTCCGTTTGTAACTATACCCTACCTTAGACGCATGTATTTTTCCTCTTTACACCCTCAATGTTGCTTTTGGAGCTAATGGAGTAGTATGTGCATTTCAAAGACTGCCCTTTGTGATATACTGTGCCAGTCTAATTGCTTTAGCTAGTCAAAATACAAAAAAAAATGTTTTGCTGTTACTGCATATTACATGTAGTTCGAAGTTTAAGGGCCAATGCTCATAGTGTATCAGCTGTCACGTGGGGCCCGACAAACCCGCCACTCTCAAGAGCATGCACTGGGAAGAAGGTGCGTGTAACCTAACCCACGAGTGGGCATGAGATGGGGGTTGGTCGCTTCCAAACGAATGGCTTTAACATTTTGTTTCGCCCTCTCAGATAAACTCGCCTTCTTTTCTCATCAATCACCGCGCGTTCAGTGTATCATATGCTTTCTAATTTCGCATTATCACTTGTGCAATTGCTGGTTGTGGGCACTACGTTGGTGCAAGCCAACATCCTTAAAGTGGTAAGTGCCATGGATCTTAGCAAGAAGCGCAATCACAACCCCATGTACTCTATTTTTGTTTTTTGAGTTCGCTTAAGGCCTTTTTTCTTATTATTATTGTTAATTTTTTTTTTTCTTGGATGCGACTTTTTGCTCTGCTTTGCTAACTCCAGATTGTTATAGAACCAGGTTGATCTACAAAAGTGTCAGGGCGTGTTTGCAAAAACAGATTGGGGAGGCCCGAAAGATCCTTACATAGATGGTTAGCACAAGGTTGTCAATTTTTTTTTGGAGCAGGAGGGATGAAGAAGGCCGTGAGGAGAGATTGGCTAACACCCTAGGTAGTCGCGTTCCAGCCGGTTAACGGCAGCTCTCAATGGGTGGCCGTGGTGATCTTCGAATACAGAAATATCGAGAATCTGGGAGCGATGGTTTCCACAGATGATTATACAGGAGTAAGGGACCCCTTTTTGCAGAGTTTATCTTGGTTTTGGCTCTAACAACCTTGTCTTTTTTAGATGAAATACGTTTGCGATGATCAAGCAGTCGAATTTGGTGTCTGTGAGGAATCCGAGATTGGCACGTTCCTTACACATAAGGCCAACGACAAACCACTTTTTGCGCCAATTCGAACCGAGAAGGTGGAGTTGGCCCACCCCAGGTCCCTGCACTATCCAATTAAAAAGACTGGGTTTTACTGTGTCACGACTCATGGCAGCAACAGTCCAGAGGAACCTTATCTCGCGGCCGTCGTGTTCCAAAACCCGTTTGGACAGCTGCCCGCGAGCGACGTGGCCAAGCTGCCATTTTTCAGCGTGCTGGCGATCGTGTACGCGCTAATACTTATGGCATGGCTCGTAGGATACGTGCAGTTTCGAAAGAGCGTCTTGCCGCTACAGACTCTTATTACTGCATTTTGTGCCTTCCTCGTGGTGGAAATGATAATCATCTGGGGCTACTACGACTTTGTGAATACGAACGGAGGACATACAGCAGGGTCGACGGTATATCTAATCTTTCTCGCTATTTTAACTTCGTTGAGAAATGCTGTAACATTCTTTTTGCTGCTCATTGTGTGTCTTGGGTACGGAGTGGTGAAACCTACGCTAGGAGATCAGATGAAGAAGTGCGGTGCGCTTGCTGCCTTACATTTTGTGTGCAGCATGCTATACACCATCACGACAACGCTGGCGCCTCACGACAAGGCGAGTACTTGGCTGCTTATTGCAATGCTTCCATTACTAGGCACGACGTCTGCTTTTTTCTTCTTGATTCTCTCGTCACTCACTGATACAATCCAAGACCTTGAGAAGCACCACCAACACATCAAGGCCCAAATGTACATGAACCTCTGGCGCGTACTTCTGGGCAGCATCCTCGTCATTTTTGCAATGTTTTTCTTCAACCTTGTGTTATTCCTCAGCGAATCGAGCATTGAGTACATCACAAGGCACTGGCGGTACCGGTGGTTCATGCTGGATGGGTGGTCCTACGTTTTGTTTTGCGTCGACTTGTGTATCATTGCCTTCATTTGGCGGCCCGTGGAGAATAACCAGAGGTTTGCCATGTCGCAGCAGATTGCGCAGGAAGACGATGGGTTTGATATAGAGCTGGGGTCTTTCACTGATAGCGAAGGCGAGGAGGAGGACGCTTTACAAGACGATGTGGCTAGAAGCTGAAATTTCGTAAAAAAAAAACAATCTAACATCAATTTGTCGTTTGTGCTATTTACAAAGGACATGAGCGAACGATAAATAGATACAAGAAAACACACATTACATACTAATACTCTTTCTCTCACACACCACTCACACACTCAAACTCACAATCACTCATGCTCACACATGTGTACACGTACAAAAAAAAAAAAATAAGTTAATCCAAAAGCCGGGCCTCTTCGCCGTGTTCACCATGCTCAGGTTCATGTTCCGACTCATCGTCACCTGCGTTTGAGGCCTCATACTCGCTTTCGCTTTCTTCCGCGCTCTGTATTGACTCGGTCTCGGATGTGTAGCTGGGAGGAGGGCTGTGCGCAAGGAGCGGCTGTGATCTGGGGTCGTGGCGCACATAGGCCTCAGGGGGTGGACGGGAGTTGCTGCTCGACGCAAGGCTGTCGAGGCTGATGTTGACTTGTCCGTTGGGCGTGCCTGGCGGCAGCATGGGGTCCTCTGCAGTCAACGTTCGCTGGAACGGGGGAGGAGACGGGGATGTGGGCTTGTTGTGATTAGGTGGAGGAGGAGATGCTAATGGATGAGGGGGAGGTGGTGGTTGCTGGTCTTGCTGGTTCTGGCGCTCGTGCTGGTGCGAGCTGCCGGATTCCAGTAATACGAAATCCTGCTCGGCGCCGTAGGGTGGAGGGGGTGCAAGCGACCCATGCGCGGGTGCCAAGCCCCACTTCTTGACATTGGCTTCGATGAAAACAAACCCGGCTTGGCCAAAGTTGATGGCGACCTTGCAGGGCCCGTTGGCGCCAACGGTGGGGAAGAGGTTGAGTCGCATGCCATGAAGGGCATCCTCCAGTTTCTTGCCGTTGCGAGTGAAAAAGACGGTGCCGGTGCGAGGGCGGTAGCCTACACCAACAACGTCGCCCTGTTGTAACGGCGGGCCGTACCCTGGAGGCGCGTAGAAGGGTTGGTTCATGCGTTTAGTCCCCGTAGAATCATACGCAACCGAATACCGATGGTAGCCAGGGAGTCGAAATGTCGGATAAGGTTTTGTTGTGAGTCCCACTGAGACAAGGGTGGTTTCTGGTTTGTCATACATCTTTGCCTCCCAGTAATAGACCTCGTTTTGGCGCGGGACAGGGAGGTTTGTTTGCGCGCAGCAAGTTGAGTCGAAAAATTCAATCTCGGTGCGGCCTTCCACAAAGCAGTTTGCGTTCGGGAAGTCGACTTCGAACTCCCATGCGGAAACACCCTTCTCTTGGATGGTTAGAAACTGCGATAGACTGATATCGGCCGGCGCACTGTTAGGAGGGTTTGCAGCAATGTACGCTTTGGCAAGCGTGTAGTTTCGTCGCGAGACCTCGTCCATGGTGTCCAGGTACTCTGCTTCAGCTTCCAACAGCGCCTGGTCGTCGTCAAAGTCGCCCGGCGCGCCTAGGGACCCTAGTGAGATGGAACGCCTTCCCATCATGGTGAACCATAGTATCCCAATAAGCAAGCTCAAAAACAGTGTACCAAACCCTGAAACCAAGCCCACCAGAAGAGGTACATTCAAGGACGAGTGCTCCGGTGGCGGTAGGTCGATGTCCTGAAGCGCGCTACTAGTCGGCAATAGCAGCATGTTGTTAAACCACGCAGGGTCTTTGAGAAAAGCTGTGGTTGACATGAGGGGTGGTGGGTTGGTTTTTTTTCTTCAAGCTTCCTTTCCGTATTTTTTTTAAATTTTCCTCAGTGTCAAGTCGTATGGATTATGGGTTGTTGCAGAAAGTAGGGGAAAAAAACAGGCGGAGTCGATAAATAAATAAATGGAGGGAGAATGGCGAGAAAAGTGGGAGAAGGGAAAAACGGAGTTTTTTTAGTTTGCGGACGATACAACTTTTCCTTTTTCTCTGGTTGCCGCGATTTGGGTTTTTTTTTGGGTTTTCACTAGTCACGTGGACGGAGGGAGCGGGTCAGGCACTGGGGTCTCTGCAAACGGTCATTAAAGCGTTTGCACTACTACAGGAACGAAGCCAGGAGAGCTCGCGTTTAACAGCGTACGGCGGCGGTTGGTAAATGGGGATCATATATGAAAGTAAAATAAATATGTAGAAAAACAGAAAGAAGATTCATGTGCCCGTTGGATGCAGCTTTTTCATCTAGAATTGCTGCCTACTGTAGTTGGCGTTGTGGATGTTGTTGTTACTCGTGTAGCCATGATTTCCATAGCTATTGTTGTACCCGTAACTGTCGTCATAGGGGTTATCTGAGGGCTGGTAGCCCATGTACGGTTGGCTTTGAGGGACGACCCCACTATTCAGACTGTCAAAGGAGTTGCGGTCAGCAAGTCGAGTTGAGCTGAAGTCGCTGTATGTGCCCAAGTCAGTTTGACCCCTTTCTAGATTTTCCTCGGACCTGGATAAGCCCTCACTTGGAAAGCTTGTACCTGACATGCCCTTCGTTATCGGTTTGGATGTACTGTAAAATGACTCGTCGTCGTCGCGCAACGTACTAGGGTCTCCGTACATTTCTTGAGACGACGGGTGATATCCGTCACGCGCAGACACACCTAGAGCGTCTAATTCGGTTTCTGAATTTTTCTCGGGTCCACTGTTAGGGATGAAAGATTCACGATCATCGGTCATGGGCTGGTAACGCGTTTCAGGGTTCTTGGCAAATACTGCCCATACGCAAGACACAATGATCATAATAAGAAGGATGAGCGAGAAAACGGCGTTCAAAATGAAGAACACCACTCCCATAACACCCGCCACGTACGCAGGGAGGCCAAAAATTGAAGAGAAAAAGAGAAAGAACAAAGCGTTGATAAAGTTGATTGCAGCAATTGCAATGTTGAAACCATTAGTAGCCTTGTCCATGTAAGGTTTCTTCCAACTGATGAATACCAAATATGCTATTTCAATGATAAACACCAAAACGGCCTGAACCTTGCCAGCACTCTGGCCAAATGCAATGATTGCACACTTGACAAAAAGGTAGATTAGGAGGGGAATGATGTAGTAGTAGGCAGTGGCGCGGAACTGGATATAAAGAAATCCCCATCTGTTCAGAGCATCAGGATCAGAAAAGAGAATATAAGCGGGATTGTTATGCAAACGGAGGGATCGTCTTGCGATACTCCAAGTCTTGTATGCGCCAAACCCAAGCAATGCCAGAACCACAAGGTAGGTAATAACCGCCAAAGCCACAGTTCCCGGAGAATCATGTTTGGTGAGCTCCCAAAGACAGAGAACGGTAAGCTGAGGAAAACAAAGCAAGCATAGTCGATAGAGGATACCCTTGATAATTACGCGCCAACGAGTACGGAAGTGCTCGAACGATCCTGGTTTCACGGTGCCAAATTTTGCAAGCAGCTCAATAATGCCCTTGGCAGAAGCAAAGACTAGAACTGTGAAAACAGTGAAAATTGCAAAAAACGTAAAGCCCGTTAGAAACAATGAAGTAATTTCAATGTTTGCCAAGTAGGCAACACGCTGGATTCCACGGAGCACAAGAGTCGTTGAAGAAAAATCGTCCAGGGTTTCGTCCGTCGTTTCAGAAGCGGTAACGGTGGAGTTAGATGCCCGGCGCACCAAAGAAGGAACGGCATTCGCAGCCTTCAACACGTTATGGGACATGAAGTATGCCACATCGCGGGGAATATAGGCTCCAGGACCGTAATCGTATTCCATATTTGGTGTGTTCGCTGGAGAATAGTAGTTCGATGACCAGTTCTCAAAGGAGTTTATGAGAGATCGTTTAACTTTCTGCACAGATATCGACATGATATCAGCGTTGGGCAAGATATTGGTCGAAGTGCCACCAGTTGCCTGGATATACCAGTTGAAAATGCTCTGCATAAAAGACACACTGATGAGACCCAATGTCCAAATGAAATTTTGACCCCAAGCGGCGGCAATTGGAGGCAGTTTGTCGACGGCCATCATGCAAATGATGGCCACTCCTTGGAAGTAGCAAAACAGAGAAACGACAGAGGACGAGATATGGGCAGATGTAGAGATGTGGCCATATAGCGAGAGGATACCAGCAGTAAACAGGCCAGCAAAGAAAATTGCGGCCAGAGGCCAGGACGCATACTTGGTAGACACGGTCTTGTCGTTGGAGAGAGTTGCTTCGACGCAAGCCACGGGAGTGGTGCTATTCACAGGGTAGACGTACACACGCACGATTCCGTCAAGGTCTGGAATGGTAAAGGCCACGCCTGGGAGGTTTTTTGTGATACTGGAGCTGATTGTTTCGGACGAAAGTGGGACATCGAAATGGCCGGGGGACATTGGGCAGAGCTGGGTGGAAATATCGCAAAGATCGAGGGTCTCTGTGATGATGCTAAATCCATAGGCAATAACCGTGAGTTTGGCGGTAAACTCTCCCGAGAGGGTCGAGATGGCGGAGATTTCAAAGTTAACCGAACTATTCGATCTGTAGAAAACGACATCGAAGGACGATGCAGTGAACTGCGAGTCGTCCATACACGAGAGAAGAGCTGAAGAACGAATGAGCTGCTCAGCGAGCGCACTCGTGGCAAGAGCGAGGGTCAAGCATATTGACCATGGTCTGAGTAGCATGGCGGAACGGGTTGTGGGGCTACAAGGGCGCGTCTAGTACTACAGGAGATGACGATGTTTGGCGAGCGAGTGGAGTTGTTGTCAGTGAAAGAGCCTATTTATGTCTTTGTTTCAGGTGAGCCGCTGACGAAGGAAAAGAGAATCCACAAAGGTTTGAGCTTGAGAGTGCGATGAGTTGCGAGTCGTTTGTTGAAGGACGAAGGGGCGAGAAGGAAGAAAACTCAAAGTCAAACAAAGTGAAAATAAAAATAAAACCAAAAAAAAAAAATAAGAATTAAATAGCGTGGAGGAAAGTTAGTTACATGGAAAGAAAAAATAGAAGGGCTGAGGCACAGGCTGGGGGCGCGTACTGTGGCAGTTTATAGTGGTTTAGCTTTCTGTGCAAGTGCAGAGCTGTAAGCAGCGGTATCGCTACTAACAGACACTGGCTGTTGTTGCCATGCCAATCCTGTAATTGCGCCCAATGGGGCAAAACAGAAACACCAGAAAACAAGTAACGAACAGCAGAATGCCAGGCACCCGCCGCAGCTGAAGAATTTGCAGACGAGACAAGAAACAAATTTCAACTCCTTCAGCGCGCGTTCATGGCAGTAACTAGTCAAAGAGAAGAACAAGAACAAGAGCTGAGCATTGAACATCTCATGTTCTTCGGTGTCTTAGGCGTTGCTGTCCCCCCAGCGCTGTCTGACGCCCAGACACTCATTCGTGGCGTTGGGCTATATTTAGACTGCTAGTACTGCTCGTATCGGTCAATTATATCATCGGAGGGCCAGGCTATAGAGCTCAGCTACTGCTCACTTCCCACGCACATCCTCACGTGCCCTTGTACCCACGAACCCGCAAAAAAAGCACCAGCGCTCACGTTATCATGTGCTGCGCGGCGCATAACAATAAAAGTCCCAAAATAAAAAACAAAAAAATAAAAAAATAGAAAAAACTAATGCCATGCACCAAAACACATGAAGGATACGTAGCCCTTGAGATCCCAGCGCTCATCTTCAAAGACCAGTGACGTGGGCGTCAAGTACTAGTAGTAGCTCAAAAAAGAATGTTAAAAATATTGACGTATACTTCTCTTATTTACAAATCTAGGGATGTTTTTTTGTTGTGTTGTGTGTGCTTTTACGCCCCACCACCGGTCTACTGAGATGACGCAGGCTGGTCGCCCTTCGGAGCATCCGGAGTCTGGCTTAGGTACTTGTCGAACGCGTCATTACGTTCTGGGAAAGGACGGGGTCCAAGCAGGCGGATCATGTCCTCACGGCCAATCACTTCCTTTTTCAACAGCTCCTCGGCAACGAGCTCCACGTCTGCCTTCTTTTCCTCCAGCAGAGCGCGGCAACGCTCGTGAGCCTCGCTGACAATGCGGCGGATCTCGCTATCAATCAGCTCGCCAGTGGTCTCACTGAAGGGGTTCTGGGGAGACTCGTTGGATTGCTCGAAATAGACTTGACCAACCTTGGGCGACATGCCAAGCTGGGTGACCATGGACTTGGCCATCTGGGTCACCTTCTTGAAATCGTCTGAGCCACCGAGGGTGACACTGCTGAAGTTGATTTCTTCAGACACGCGTCCACCCAAAGCCATTGCCATCTTGTCCTTGAACTGCTCCTCGGAAACGAGATATTGGTCAGGAGGAAGGTACTGTGCATAACCAAGAGCAGCAGAGCCACGAGGGATAATGGAGACCTTTACAAGCGGATCAGCATACTTGAGGTACCAGCCACATACGGCGTGACCAGCCTCGTGGTATGCAACGACCTTTCGCTTTTCAGGGACAAGCACACGCGTCTTCTTCTCCAAGCCAGCAATGACTCTCTCAATTGCCTGCTCAAAATGGGTCAGTTCGACGAGATCAGAAGTTTGACGAGCAGCAATAAGCGCAGCCTCATTGACAACGTTGGCAATATCAGCACCAGAGAAGCCTGGAGTCATGGCAGCAAGTTTACCGCTCAGCTCGGGGATATCCTTGTTGTACTTGATCTTCTTCAAATGGACATTGTAAATAGAGATACGGCCCTCAATGTCAGGTCGGTCAATCGTAATATGTCTGTCAAATCTGCCGGGACGGAGTAGAGCCTGGTCAAGAACATCAGCCCTGTTCGTACCAGCAAGAACGACAACATGGTCTGACGACTCAAATCCGTCCATCTCAACCAAAAGCTGGTTAAGGGTCGCTTCTCTCTCGTCGTGTCCACCACTGACAAAGCCCTTGTTACGGGCCTTTCCAATGGCATCGATCTCGTCAACAAAGATAATACTGGGAGCCTTGGCGCGCGCAGCCTTGAATAAATCACGCACTCGGCTGGCACCGACACCGGCAAACATTTCAATAAACTCAGAACCAGAAACACTAAAAAAGGGAACGTCTGCTTCGCCGGCAGTAGCCTTGGCGAGAAGAGTCTTACCAGTACCAGGGGGACCAGACAAGATAGCACCACGGGGAATCTTAGCACCAAGCTCTTCGTATTTGGCAGGCTCTTTCAAAAACTTGACAAACTCCATGATCTCTTCCTTGGCTTCATCCATACCAGCAACATCAGCAAACTTAACATTGACATCAGTGGCCTTGTTGAACAGCTTGGCCTTGGACTGGCCCATGCCGAACATACCGCCGCCAATGCCGCCGCCAGATCCGCCACCAGCACGTCGAGTCATCCAGTACAAGGCACCTAGTAGTAATACAGTGGGCAAGAAGCTTACAAGAGTCCCAAGAACGTTGCCGCGCTCAACAAAAGCAACAGGCACACGTTCATTGGGAGGAACACTCTTCTGGGCTTCTTCCATACGCTTTTCAAACAAGTCAACAGAGCCAATGGTAAAATAAACATTTCCAGTCCCGCCAGTTGTCTGAACATAGACGGTAGAGCGGTTTACAACAACAAGTTTCTGAACAAATCCACGGTCAAGGTATTCCCGCTTGAACTCTTGCCAGCTGATTTCATTGCTCGCCGCGCCACCGTTACCAGACATGATTGAAAATAGAATGGTCGTAATCACAAGGCCCGCAAGAATATGCTGAGGCATGATTTTAATCTCAAAGACTCTAAAGTTCTTGGAGTTGAAATCAAACCCGGGGGGCAACTTCTGGCCCTGTTGTGGTCCTTGATCTGACTTTTTGTTCTTATTCGTTGAATCCTCATCGTTGGTCCTTTTCGATTGTGACTGATCCTGGTCCTTCTTATATGATTGAGACTTTTGTTCTTTATCGTTGAGTTCTGTACGCCACCATTCCCGCTCGTTCTCGAGTTGGTTTTCTTCCGTTGCTTCTTCCTTCTTCCTCTGTCGGGGTTCTTTTCGAGCAGGCCCCGTCTTACGGGCCATTGGCCCAGAAGATCCGGAAAACATGCGGGTACTTCGAAGGGCAAGCATGCTTTGAATGTTGGTATTGGTAGATGGTAGAGACCGCGTGATGCCTGGTCGCACACTCCGCATCACATGGCGTAGCGCCATGGTACTACTTGCGGCTCGAGCACCACAAGGCAGTAACATGTTATAAATCGTCGAGGGCAAAATGGGGAGGGGTTGGAGTTGGAGTATCAATCAACCCTAGCAAAGAACGTTCTGTCGGGCGATTGAAGGTTGGTGGCAGTGGCAAAGGGAAAAAATAAAAGGATTTGAAGTGAGGGTGAAAAATTCCCACTATTGGTGTAATGTGATTAGGTAAGCCGGGCTTAGGATTCACACACCTACCGTAAGAAAGAGAGAGGAAAAAAAAGCCCAATCTCCCTCACAGCGCTCCCATGTGTTCAAAGTTACTCAGAGTGGAAGATATACACATGTATTTCAGGATTACTGCAAATGAAGATAAACAAATGTATAAAAAATATGACCTTTTCGAGGCAAAAAAAAGGGGACTGGCTGCTTTTTTTCGATCTTTCATGACGATTATGGCATCGAATCCTGCAAATTGTGATATTTTCTTTCGACAAATTCTCCGCAGTTTATAGCAAGTCCCTTGGGCTATGGGATTATGCATGCTGGCTCAGCAGCATTTTGAAGTTGGCAACTATTTGTCTGCACGATGCGACTTAAGACTTGCCCTTATGATCGATCTCCACAAAGCCCGAGAAAGGTAAACCCGGTCTTGATATTTATTTTTTTTTTTTTTCTAAAGAGTATATATTTTATGATTGGCAGGCTATGAAAAGGGCATCGTATAAAACAGAACTATACAGTATGTAGTACTGATTGGCATTCCCATTGACAGTGCTTTCGGGCACCTCATTATTATTATTATTATTACTATTATTAAAGTTGAGGAATGTTTCCATCCAGTCCATTCTGGAGTGTTCCATTCAGGCCCGGTTGCGCCGGATCTGCTATTGCCTCCCAATTTCCCCAGATATTAGATAATTGGTAGAGACTATCAAAGAAATTTGGGTCGTCCGGGAATGTGGGCTGCATTAGAATATCTTCAAACGTCATTTGGTTCCGGGGCGGTAGATACTCAGGGGTTTCAGCGTACCCTGCATCATGTGGGGGATGTGGTGGAATGAATTCAGGCATGTAGTTCACTGGGGGGACAGGCGCGGTCGGTACATTCATTAAACTTGGAGAGGCCGAAACAGCTGCTGAAGTTCCAGTTGGCATGGTGGGAACGACGTTTATGGGTGAGGTGCAGGGATTATGCTCCAAAGCGACGTTCTGCTGTGCCTTGCGGACATATTTAGTTACAGAAGCCTTCAAGATATCCAAGAGATCAAAGTCCTGTTGCAAAAGATCTGAGATCACGACGGTATTTTTGATGAGATCAACTGCCTCGTCTAAGATTTTCAAATCATTGTCAGTCTGTGCCTCAGTTGGCTGGATCATGCACTTTATAAGTATCGTAATGAACCCGTTTAATACGAAGATTCCCAGGGAAAAGATTAATGTTTTCGAACCTCTGAGATTGTGAGCGACTTGGACAGCTTGTCGACCATGATCCAATGCAGTTTCAAAGGAATTCAATAAAATAGGATTGTCGGTAGCAATCTGCTTGGTCAAAAGTTTCACTCCGTTATATTTCTCCACCCAGGTGCGCTGATCTGGCTTAGACATGGCTTTCTTTCTGTTTGCAATCAGCTTGCTCATGAAATGATCATGGGTAGTACATGGCGACGCATCCGCCTCGGATTCATTTGAATTTAAGTCTGTGGAATCGCCAGAGTTCTTGTCTTTTGTCGTTGCAACCTTGAAAATCCAGCTAGGGTGATATGCAACAAACCGGAATATTGTGGTTTTCATGAAATGGTAGAGGATGCAGGTGCTAGTTACGTGAAACGTCAAGTGGAATTGATCAATGGCACTTAGGTGGGTAAGATTTTTGATGTAGTCTCGAATGTGGTTGGGATTGTGCTGGAAAGGTGTTTGGTTTATCCACTTTTCTAGCTCCTGGTCAATCTGCACTAAAGCGGTGAGCTTTTCTCTTGCCGGTCGGTTAGGAGTTACTGCATACAGAACAGAAGAAATTTTGGGCCAAATTTGATATAATTGCGCCTGGCTCCTTGCTATGCAAAATTTATCACGGTTGTTTACGCCGTCGAGCTCTGGATGGTACTTTGGCAGTGGAGTCGATATGGATTCCTCCAAAATAACGGACGGTTTGCCAGACTCCATGGATACACTTTTCTCTAGCACATAGATGATCCACCAGAGTCGGTGGACTCGCTCTGCCTCAAGAGAAGGAAGCTTCTCCGAGTACTGCTTCATATGGAGGCCACTTAGTTGGGCTAGCCGAACACCTACTCCAGATATCATTATAGCAAAGCACGTGTTGAACGAAAATGTCAAACATATTGTGAGTAAACAAACGCCCTTGATACCCATCAAGCTATTTCCAATAAGTATGAACTTGAAAAAATAATACTGGGCGCTATTCACTTGTCGAAATATGATGGACATGTTGATTTCGAATGGTGGTTCATAAAGGTGCGAATGTGCCAGGTCCCGTAAGCAGAGAAGCCCAATAGCAAGAATACAATGAATAACCAATTTCTCAGCTAAACCATTTGCATTTGAAGCATTTGTTGGTTTATTGATTTCGTTATTGACAATTGTGTCAACTTCTTCATCGCTTATGATGCCGTAGAAGCGAATATATGATTTGAAGGCTGTGGCGCAGATTCTGAGTACTTCGGGGGTAAAGGTTGCTGGCGTTTCAGACTCCTTTACTGAAATGCGAGACTGTGCGAATGAAGACATGAGAGCGTTACCGATGCTCTTTGTGGCCAATTTTACCATGGTCGGATCTCCCATCTTCTCTCCCATCCATTTCAAACCAGCAGGGGAGCACATTAGAAAAGGTGTATTACTAAACATGAAAGTGTCGGAAGTCTTCATAATGGTCGTGTTGACGATGTCCATTTTGTCGTCGTTGAGTTCATTTTTGGAATCAATCATGCTGAGCTCTGAAGGATTCTTTATTATTGCGGGTGGAATCCCGTATGAGATTTCCTTTCTGTTTGTGCGTGGCTTTTTGTAGGAGGGGGCGTCGTCTTCATGATCCAGTTCGTCGTTCTCCGATTCGGTGATACCGTCCTCGTCTTCATGTTCATCATAGCCTCCTTCTGACTCACCCATGTCTTCCAAGTCGTTCGCGACTTCATCCTCCTCTTCACCTGATGATTCTGGGTCCATCTCCCTATGAGACCTCTTTTCGAGTTTTCTTTCCGTCATCATCATCTCTTTTGCCAACGAAGGCGACACCCTTTGCAACATTGCTTCGACTCTGGCCAAGCGGCCTGTGAGCGCATTCAGCTTGCTTCCACGTCTGGTCAAATGTTAGTACTCTTAGAAGGAACAGGGGTGCCTTACACATACGGCTTTTTCTGCGATTTCGATTCTGATTCAGGTAGGGTATAAAGGCAAGCCTTGTTGTTCTTGCTACACCTACTGCACACTGGTTTTATCGCGTCACACTTGACATGGCTCCGCCGGCAGTGGTCACAGGCTCGTTGTACTCGTTCCCTGCGTGCCTGTTTCCGCCTGTCCTCTGTCTTTAAATTAATCGTCATATCTTCCATTTTCCTGTAGTCTAATCATTTAAAATAAAAAAAAAATAAAAAAGAAGAGATTTTTAAAAAGTGCGTATAATTTGAAATCTCGAGAAGAAATGCTTACCTAATTTTGCTATGAGATTTTTCCTTTATTGTCTCAACCGGTATATAGATGCATACTACATGATTATTCAGCAGAGCGCGCGCTGTGGACGATTCCCGCTGGCTTGAGTTGAATGTGGTAATTTTTGTTTTTTTTTTCTTGAATTTTCGCTAGGCTTTCAGCGGCTGGCCGTGCAACAGTTATTATCACTCTTCTCGTTATTTGTCGCTCTTTCTTTGTGTTGTGCTCAGCATTATCATTATTGCTATTATTTTGTTTCTGCTTCCCTTGTGTGCCGTATACTGCGTACCACTATCCGATCATGTTAAGCTTTCTTTCTCCCATTGGCTCGGTAGCAGATTTGCGCCTATGCGCAAACTTGCTGTGTTGAGTGTGAATATTTGAAACTGTGAGGAGCGGCCGGCGTTTGAAGGCTGTGCTGGGCAGATATCGGCGAAAGCGCTTCGGATGTCGGAGATAATAAAAAAACAAAATAAAAAAAAATAAAAAAAAAATAAAAAAAAAACCATCGAACTTCATAGTAAGTTCCAGGCCCTTCCTGAGTCAGAAGCACAGTGAAATACGCATGGATTTAGTAGTGGTAGCGCCATGGGTAATGGTAGTGCCGGACAGTGCTCTGAGTCAGAGTTACCATTATAAACTCCTAGAAAATTCTTACATGAATGGCTTTGTTTTCCACTGCTCTGTTGTTGCAGCTTGTGTGGTTCACTTCCTTTTCCCTCTTTTCGGCATTGATTGGCTACTATGCGACGTTCAAAAGTCCCAAGTTACTATTGGACAGCGTGCTGCAGCAACGGTTTTTCTTGAGAAAATGCACAGTCCTTCGAAATGGTGGGCCTGTCCCAAACACCGTCCTCACGAATTTTTTTCTTACTCTGCCAAACTAAAAAGTGCCATAACTTTCAACTGACCTCCATAAGGCAAAAATAAACTACATGTTTGAACTCAGGCAATCGAGAGCTATCGAATGACGCAAAGTTAGGCTTTTAATGGCGTCAACAAAAGTTTTCGACTTTGGCGGCCATCATATGCGGTCTACATACTCTCAAAGTTGTTTCTCAAAAAATCAATGATGGGTCTCGGCTCATATCTTTGAAGCAGCTTCCGAACACCTTTTCTTGATACAAGTACATACTACATATAGTACGCATTCCAATTTGATTAGCTATCTCAGATATCGATATTGACCTTGACTATTTATTTTTTTCCTAAATTGATCAAAAAAATACTCAATGAGGGTTTGTCCAGAAAGTTGACTAGGCACTGGAGCCGAGTTTGTAGCGCTATCACTTCTCATTTTTGTGCCAGGGAACCGTTCCTGCTGCAATATCGATCTTCGGTGGATATACTATGCCAAAAGTACTCTTAGCATACATACTTCGAAGTTACATGTATGTTACTGCATTTGAAGGCACTCAATTCCAGGGGCTATAACTATAGCGCTAACTTTATACGGACCATCAACAGATTTATCATCATTGATCTTAACCTTTCCTGAAATAAACCTTTGCTGCATTCTTTGGCCTTTTAAAGCAAGAAAAGTCAATTGAGGTCCAAATTACATATCTGAGAAGCGTTTACCAAAGAGGACCATTCAAATGTTTTCAAAATAAGGCAGTCCTTTTGCAGAAATCCTTTAAGGATATGCCGTTTAGGTAAAATTCGTCAGACCTTCTTCCTGAGTTTAATTTAAAGTATGTCTCAAATATATAGTAATGACTGTCGAAAAAGCCGTTTTTAGGAAAGCTAGAAGTTGTACTAGTTACTAAAAGTGATGCAAACTATTCGAAAACTTGCGTTTATACGAGTTTAAACGTATTATATTGATTTAATTTATTTTCGTAAAGTGAAACAATTCTCTTGAAGTTCAAGTTGTTGCTTACACATAAAATTGTTCCGTACCTTGCAAGTTAGTAAACGGTGATATACAAACATCAATGAGTTTGAATACGACTCTCAAGTGTTGCCAACAAATATGGATATTTTGGAGTTTTTTACTATGTAGCGAGTAAGGAATGGATAATAACGACGCCTTGAATGATGTTGTTAATTAGGTCTTCTGTTCGCGAACAATCTCTGAGAAATGAACACATACAATGCGATCCTAGATCCTAGCATCTTACAGACACACCGTCTATATGTATACAAACTCATCATATTTGTACAGCTTATGATAAGTTTGTATACATATAGTACAAAACCAGCTAATCGAGCTCAAGCTAACCAAAAGCATAATAATCTTTCAAATGTTCAAATGTTGAATACCAATGTCTCTTCAAGAGCTTGAGAGTCATTGGCATGTACTGGTACTTCAGAATAAGGCAATTCAAAAAGGTATGCTTAAATTAGCACATGCAACTGCCTAGAGTCAGTCTAGCCTAACGCATCACTCATTTGCGCCTAGCTAGTAGGATCTCGAGCTAGCGCTCAATGGTAAATCTACATACTACATAACTGGCTAGCTAGGGGTATACTTGGTCCTTTTCGGCTTGTTGTCCCTAACGGCTATCCAACCTGGATGCTAGCCGGCCATAGCTATGTAGGCACAAACATTAATAATAAAATCTGAAGACAACATTGAAAAATACAAAAAATACTAAAGCATGTAGTTTACCGGTAGGCTAAGGTATAAGGTACCATGCTATGTAGATGGGGAGGAAATCAGTTGGCTGCCACAAAATAAGGCAACAACTACGGTACCTTCAGGCCAGCTAGCCTTGAGCACCAATTGAGCGTCGACAACTGTTCATAGTGTAGTCGCTCTAAGCGTGAGAGATCTAATTCTGGGGATACCTTACCACATGTGCCAAAAAAATATGACAATTGTGTCGGTCAACTGGTAGTGATGGCGATGATAATCATCAAACTGCAAAAAAAAATGGTTCTTTGCTCTTTTGTGTGTAGTTGTTAGTACTGTTCTTTCTGTACGTAAAGTACTCGCCACATGGTCCAATGTCTGTTTCTCAATTATACGTGTGACCTCTGTATACGTGAGGAGAACATTTGAAGAAAAGATGAGTGTAACTCTGAACAAAGTTGTGGTTTTGGTCGGCCTTGTTTACTTGAATCGACGACTAGCTTAAAGACTGGGTGAACCTGACACATGTGAAAGATTTCAAAATGGTCAATGGTATTTGTAGAAGGCTAGCAAGCTCGTGCGTGGGTTGGCGGGGTATATACATGTACACACATCAATTATAAAAAAACGTTGAATACATAGCGCACGCACTCAGTGTAAATGTTGAAGTACACAAGTACACATACTTAAACCGAAAGCCGTGCACACATGTATGTGCTGAAACCCTAGGCTCGAAGGTATGTCCTTTGCACTCATGGCCAACCCAGAAAAAGCTCAGCCTACATAGGCTGTACGCATGCAACTGGAGTCTACATGTTGCTGTGATCAGTGGTACTTGCAAAAAAAATGTGCGTTGTGTTTTAGTGATTGGTTGATTGAGTGCACATGTGATGAATTAACAAATCTGAACAACATTTTGAATTTCAAGTATTGGCATCCGTACGTACGCGCGCTAACGTTCATGTATAGCATGTATTGGGTGGTACATACCGATTGGTCCAACCCGCACGCGCGCGCACGCGTGGTAGGTGTGTAAGTACTAGCTTGAAGCGCAGTAGCGCACTAGTGCTCAAGTGCACGCGCGTTGTGTGTTAATGGAACGTGGATATACACAAGTACATGCAAGTCTGTAACTGCTCAAAAGCTTAACACATACAGTACATGCATTTAGCATCTTGTATCAAACGGCTTGGTGCCTGGCACGCGACATCGAGCCAAGATCGATGTCTGGAAAACTTGGAACATAGGTTGGATCCACCATCTGGGGAGCACAGATTTAATTTAAAACAACGGTCGGAGTTTGGTTGATTTGAATATAAAAAGAGAAAGAAAAAAAAGAAGTTTCTTTACAATTGTGCAAGTGGCAGAACGCTTTCTATTCATACATGTACATGTATATATTTTTCATGTCAGCCAGTTTTTATCCCCCACGCTGGAAATTGAAGTTGGCTAGTACATAGTAGTGCTGAAGGCTTTCGGTGTTGAAACCCAAGATTAAGTTCTGCGCTTCTTTTGTTTTTGAGCAAGTTTTTTAAAACATTGAAAAACTTTGAAGCTTTCAAAACTCCAAGTTCGAGATCTCGTTTAAGCATACGGCACCAATTGATAGTAAAGACATGCATTGAAAGCGAAAGTTTGGCACTAACCTTGAACGGCAACGGGACTGCCCAAATTTTAAAATGCACAAATCAAAACTACAATTTTACGAGACAAAGTTTTCAACTTGGGAGTTACTGCGAATAGATAGATTTTGATTACATGCGACAAATAAATCGTTTAGAACTTCTTGCCAAAGAGGATCATCTGGAGCTGATCGTACATGGAGATGACACCGGCACCGGCAACACCACGGAGAATGTTGGCAGCGCAACCCTTGAAGAGAGACTTGACACCCTCGGCAGCGACGATCTTTCTGAAGGCATCGAAAGAACCGTTGTACTTGACAGCCTGGCCGGAAGTCATCATCATACGACGACGGACAGTGTCAAGGGGGTAAGAGGCAGTGGAGGCACCAGTGGTGACGGTCCAACCAAGCAAGAAAGCAGCAAGGAAGGAGCCCTCAAGAGGTCCGACAAGAACAACAGGCTTAAGAGAGTCGTAAAGACCGAAGTAAAGACCACGGTAGACAACGATACCAACAACGGAAGGTCCGAAACCACGGTAGAGACCGGCAATACCATCAGAAGCAAGAGTCTTCTTGTAAACATCCAGGAGACCGTTGAACTGACGGTCACCGCCGCCCTTGGTAGCCTTAGCATCGTTAGCAAGACGAGTACGGGCGTAATCAAGGGAGTAGACGAAGAAAAGAGAAGTGGCACCAGCAAGACCACCGGAGGCAAGGTTACCAGCGAACCACTTCCAGTAGCCCTCGTCCTTCTTGAATCCGAAGAGCTTCTTGAACTTGTCCTTGAAGGCAAAGTTAAGAGCCTGAGTGGGGAAGTAACGGATAACGTTAGCAGTGTTACCTCTCCAGAAAGAGACAACACCTTCCTCGCTGGCGGTACGGCGGAAGCATTCAACGATACCGTCGTACTTGCGGGCAAGACGACCCTGCTTGATCATCTCATCCTGGTTCTGGATGAGAAGCTTGACACGCTCGATGGGGGCGGCAGCGGTCTTGGAGACGGCGGCGGACACACCTCCCATGAGGAAATCGACCATAAAGGACTAGAAACAAACAGTTAGAGATACGAACAAACATCGATTAACTTTGAGGGAAAAACATACGCTCTTTTGTTCAGACATTTCTTCGAGTTTGTATACTGACTAGGCTCAAAAAGAGTGTAAAGAAGAGAAAAAAGAAGGGAAAAGAAGGGAGAGAGGCATTATATATATTTTATATTTACCCTTGAAAAAAAAAAAAAAAAAAAATTGGTAGATTAGAGCATGAAGCCTCAGAAGAATCAACGATAGCCAATCGTTCTTCTCCAAGGTTTCCCACAGTGAAAAAAATAACAATAACCGGCACCCTTACCCACAAGGCGAAGGCTTCCAGAGAGACTACAGACTGCAGAGTACCGAGTTTACCCGGGGGAAAAAGATAACACGTCGCTGGTCTTTGACGAGAGAATAAGCGACGTATAAACAATGAAGAGCGAAGAAGCCATCGCGGCAGTGAGGAGGAGAAGGTTCCAATATCAGAGCTCTTGAGAGTACTTGAACACTAGAGTCAGTCTCAGAAGAGAGTGGTTCATAGCTATGGCTGAACATTAATGTCTCTATATACTATAGTAGAATATTGAAAGTCTACAACAGGACGGTTATCTAAAAAGGCGCAAAAGACGTCCGAGTTCGGGACGTGAGTGGATGAATACCTTTTCATATGATAGTAGTTTCAGGGACAGACAACAACGTACTCAACATTTGAAGTGCTAGTAACAAATGCTTTGACAGTGCTGATATACATAGTTATACAGGCATTGCAAGTTTACACTATTCACTCTAACTGAGTGCACTTGGTTTTTGTTGTTTTGATCCCCATTTATCCATAGTTTGATAGTGCTCAATTCGTTGTGATTGATCGATGTCAGTGTGCTCATCTACCGTTTTCGGGTTCCCAAATCTGGCCAATAGGAGAGCAATGCGCTCGTGCGACCGAGGAGGTAGTCACTTTTAGGTTTCCTACATGTTTCCCATATATGGCTCTCCCCCTTCTTCAACTGGAAGTGGCCAATAGTCGGGGAGAGCAGGGTAAAGTCGGGACTCCCAGCCAATCAGCCAACATGCTTTGAAAGCTGGCACACGACTAGCCTGAGCAGAAGGCCAAAAGCCCCCCATGCACAGCACAGCATTAGCTAGTAGCGCGTATTGACGTATGTAATAATAAGATCGATGCACACAGTACAACGCATTCTACTGGCTTGTGGAAAAAGCTCCGTGGCCAAATATTGTGCGCTGGAAGAGAATCAAACAATTACTGGCCTAAGTACGATTATATCCTCTGTGATATATATCCCAAGCCAGATATGTTTAGCGAAGCTCTGCATTGCCCATTAAAGACTGTTATTACACTGATTAGTATCATTTTCGACTGAGAAAAACAACAATAAAACAGATTCGTCAATCAACCCATCAAGTACACATGTCTTGTTCAAGTTCAGCCGTACTTAAATACGAAGAGCACGGCTTTCTTTGATCCCAGAAAGTCCCCCATATATTGTACAATCGATACTTGCACACATATGGATCAACAATCTACCTCTTTCAATTTGTTAAATGCTGAAATTATACAGATTGACTGTACGCACTTTCGCCAGCACCTTTAAATATAGATATTTGAACTACATACTCAAACAGACAGACCCAAATTCCATGCTGTTGTTACTATTGTTTACATACGTTTGATGGCGCCTTGCAAGCCATCGCGTCTTTGACGCTTTCGGAGAAATTATTTCCTTTTCCAATCCTTGCTCTTGCTTATTCAGCAAGCATTGCCAGTCCAAGTTATACTCGCAGGAAAATACTCTAGTCCGGTCACGCTATGGGCACTACCAGCCCCACCCCTTCCCTAAACGGGCCTCACATTTGTCACTGAGCGTTTTTTTTCTCTCGAACATCTTTTTTCTCAAATTTTTTGTTCAACTTGTTTTCTCTTTCTTCCCTTTTTTTCTTCCTTAACCCACATTGTTTTTTTACGTCTCATTACGACGTTTTAACTCACTGGCTATTTTTTTAATTTGTATTTCGAAAACTGCTTAAAAATGTGTGGTTCAGTTCTCTAATACATCGCCCATTTATCCCATTTTCTTCCATCGCTTGTGTTAAGTGTGATCTATACGCTTTTACTACTCAACAACGACCTTAACTAGTTCATCAAAATAATCCACCTCATGCTTTTACACTACTCAAAGATGAATACGGCTCAGGCATCTACACATCACCATACTCAACATTACTCCCACCGGCACCAGTCTTCTTCCTCTGATAAACTGCCGATGGCTTCAGTTGGGCCCATTGCCACTCCAGCTCACTCAGTGACAAAGTCTACAAAAATGACTCAGCTTCTCAACGTTCCCCATAGCAATCCTCCAGTGCGTCCCTCAAGTGACTATGCAGCACCCACTGGAAGGAGTACACCCAAGCAGTCCGCGGTCACCCCTTGCAACAAGATCACATTCAACTGCCCTAAGCCGAGTCGACAGTGCTTGTTTAACAAGCATGCCGCTTTTCAGCACACACCCCCTCCCAACAAGATTTTGGGAAACAGGCACAGCTTTGAAGATGACGATGAGGACGAGAATGAAGAAGAGAGCGAGAGAAGTGATTCTGAGAGTGACTATGAGAGCGACGAGGATTACGAGAGTAGTCAACGGGTACAGTCTGAAGATGAATATGAAGGTGTATTTCTTAGCGATTGACACGCTTTGATATTGTTTAAAGTCCTCGCTGAGCCAGTGCTTTATTCTATGAATTGGAATGATGACAGCGATATTAATTATTGTTATATGTTGCAGTATTGTATTTTTAGTGTATGATATCCACGAAATGAATGTGTTGTATTTACATGTTTGCAGTAACCGCTTGTTAGTAGTGACTTGTGCTAATACCACAAATGCACGTTGATCCTTATCCCTGTAAAATTCTTGTTTCAGGATATGGGTCCCCTTGGAAGGGTTATATTCCACAGAAAACTGTGGTATCAGATTCTTCGAAGTCTCACGTAAGTGACTATGGGTTTATAAATTTCGAAACAGTAACAGGGGGGCAAGAATAGCAATAATAAAAGCCCTGGAAGGCAGAAAAAGAAGAAGACATCTAAGGCTGACCGCTAAACTGAAGAGTTGCTTAAGCCGTGATGGATTCACCAAGTTCTATTGGAAGCCGTGTACATACTGGATCAAGGGCCATGTTTGCTTCATACGCCCGTAGAATATAAAATGCCTCACATCACTGCTGTGTGGTCAATACATGTCACGTGAACTATACACGCGTTCTTTGATGACATAAATATTACACAATAAATATCTTTACGCAAAACATGTGTTGTCGTGGCAACGTTGGGAGGAAAAATTTTTTTTCTCCCAACTTGCTGATAGCCTTTTCTGCTGCTTTCGTTAATCCCTATAAAGTCCCACATTCTCGCTGTTTTATTCTTTTCCTTCTTCATCACACTTTCTTCACCCTTAATATAATTACAATGACTTACGGTGATTCTGGATACAATAACAATAGCGGTGGATACCGCGGCCGTGATAACGGATACAACAACAGAGACCGTGGTGGAGCTTACGGTGGACGTGACTCCAACCGTGACTCTGGATACGGCAGCCGTGGAGGCCGTGGCGGTTCTTACGGTGGCGGCTCTTATGGTGCTAGTTCTTACGGTGGCGGCCAGGGTGGCCACGGAGGTCACGGAGGCTATGACGACAACAACTTCGGTAACAACCTTGCCAAGCAGGAGTGGGATCTGGACACCATGCCCAAGTTTGAGAAGAACTTTTACGAAGAGAACGAGAATGTTACCAAGCGTTCCCAAGCTGAGGTTGACGAGTTCCGCAAAACCCACACCATGGTGGTCAAGGGTACTGATATTCCCAAGCCTGTTGAGACTTTTGACGAAGCAGGATTTCCCTCTTACGTTTTGAAGGAAATTAAGGCCCAAGGTTTCCCCAATCCTACTGCCATCCAGTCCCAGGGTTGGCCTATGGCCCTTTCTGGTCGTGATGTTATTGGCATTGCTGCCACTGGTTCTGGTAAGACTCTTTCTTATTGTCTTCCTGCCATTGTCCACATCAACGCTCAACCCCTTCTTTCTCCTGGTGATGGCCCTATTTGTTTGGTGCTTGCCCCCACTCGTGAGTTGGCTGTTCAGATTCAACAGGAGTGCTCCAAGTTCGGCAAGTCTTCCCGCATCAAGAACACATGTGTCTACGGTGGTGTTCCCCGTGGCCAGCAGATTCGTGACCTCGCTCGTGGTGTTGAGATCTGCATCGCTACTCCCGGAAGATTGATTGATATGCTTGAGTCTGGCAAGACTAACCTTCGTCGTGTTACCTACCTTGTTCTGGATGAGGCTGATCGTATGCTCGATATGGGTTTTGAGCCCCAGATTCGCAAGATCATTGATCAGATTCGCCCTGACCGTCAAACCCTCATGTGGTCCGCCACCTGGCCTAAGGAGATTCAGCGTCTTGCCCACGACTACCTTAAGGATTACATTCAAGTTAATGTTGGTTCTCTCGAGCTTTCTGCTTCCCACAACATTAAGCAGATTGTTGAGGTTGTCACTGAGTATGAGAAGCGTGACCGTATGATTAAGCATCTCGAGGAAGCAATGAACGATAAGGAAACTCAGCCCAAGGTTCTTATTTTTGTTGGCACTAAGCGTGTTGCAGATGACATTACGAAGTATCTGCGCCAAGACGGCTGGCCCGCACTGGCCATTCACGGTGATAAAGCTCAACAGGAGCGTGACTGGGTTCTGAACGAGTTCAGAACCGGCAAGGCCCCTATCATGGTTGCTACTGACGTGGCTTCGCGTGGTATTGGTAAGTATATTTGATATTTGATGATTTCGTGATACCCGTTCTGGATTACCCAAGCTTGATACCCTCTTACGCGTAACTGCGTTTGTTGAATGCCATCAACGATTGTTGATAGTCGTCAGCTACACACAAGTGTTCTGTGTTTTTTTTTCTGCTCCGATTTTATTATTAGGCGACGCTTGCTAGGGGTGACTTTGATTTGATCAGTAGTTGCCTTGTTGCGTCGTGAAAGAAATTGTAGTAAAGGAAAGTCACCCCGCATAATCGCACAGACTATTCTTTACAGAGTTTCAAAGCATCATTTGATGACTTTTGATTAGAAAAAGAAACCTATCTTGTTTATAGAGGGTTGCCACTGTCCGTGCATTTGCACTGGACAGGATGTGTTTATTGTATCTGTTCTGGATATAATAAATATATGAAGCTTTGTTTTCCTAGTATTCTCCACGATTTCGTAGTCATCACTACGTGCTCATACTAACTATTCTAGATGTCAAGGGAATTAACTTTGTTATCAACTACGACTACCCTTCCAACTCTGAGGATTACGTTCACCGTATCGGTCGTACTGGTCGTGCTGGCGCCAAGGGTACTGCTGTTACTTTGTTCACACAGGACAACTCCAAGCAAGCCCGCGACCTTGTGACTATTCTGACTGAGGCCAAGCAAGACATTGATCCTAAGCTGCAGGAGATGGTTCGCTTCCGTGGAGGCGGTGGCGGTGGCTTTGGCCGTGGTGGTCGCGGTGGCCGTGGAGGCCGTGGATACGGTGGTGGCCGTGGCGGTGGTTACCGTGGCGGCAACGGTGGTGGTTACAGCGGCACCAACAATGCTCCTCTGGGCAACCGTCGTTACTAAACGCACGGAGCTGTCACCATCTAACCTGATGCTCTAACGATGAGAACTTGATTGAAGAGGAAAAAAACAACCCCAAAACAAAAAGATGACATAAAAATGTTTATTATTATTTTATTTATTTCAGTTTATAGAGAATTTAGAAGCGTTTAATTTGAGAACACTTTTATTTAGAAGAAAGGACCAGGCTCCGAAGGCAGGTAACGCTAATGCCGAATTCTCCCACGTACTCCATTTAACATGAGAAAGTACTTCATACTACTTTAAATATTAGGACATGATATGAAGCTCGAGTGCCTTCTGCGAGGCTGAGCCTTCCGAATTACCGTGGATACCTTATATCAAAACCACAAAACCATAAACCGATAAGGAAGTTTGAACAATGAGATAAACATTATACGCTTTGATGGCACGGCGCCAGGCCTGTGCTCCAACGGCGGTATCCCGTCAGGAAGTACTTCCAATGTTCGACTTCTGAAATTATATTGCTCGTCGCGATCTTAAACACTTGCCTTACCACAATCAATTGGCACTGTCTTATTCTTGTTCGTGATTCCTCTCCCTGCAAAGCCTAGTCTGATCATTGTAGGCCGGATTGATTGCAACCGCCTGTTGGGGCCCGACCAGGCCAGCTACCAATGACTAGTGTTCGCCTTTGCTTTTGACGGGCTATGTCGTTTTACGTCGCTTGTGATGCTCCATGCGCATGAATGAAGTGGCTTATTATCAATTGCTCAAACATTTCTTGGGCGAAGCGGTTGGAACCGTCTGCCTTTCGTCCTGCTCACCGCCAAGGTCGAATTCCGTGCACTTCACGGCTGTCGGAGAACAACTACTTAGGTTATTTCCCTCGTATAGGCTGATCTCTTTTCATCACCCTCTTTACACGCTCATATATGTCTCCCTGTCCTCCTGCGGATGGCTGAGCGTTTTTACACACATGCCCCCCTTCCCACTAAATTTGCGACTTCGACTTAACCGACAAATGTACTCTAATGTCCCTCAAAAACAGGGGCCTTCGTTTTCAAACGGATCCCGGCCTCTTCTAAACCGCCGAGTTTCTCCACAGCACAGATCCGCACCTTCTTTCTACATTTCTCAGTGCCAGTCTGGCCATTTCGCTGGGCAACAGGGCGGGGCCCCGTTTTGCGGAACACGCGCCCACTCGATATCAAGCGTACTACGTGGGCGAGGCCCTCGCGGAAGCGGGGGTTGTCTCCAACCTCGTCGGCATTGTTAGGCCCATGGTCTTGAATTTGCGCGCGGTCATCTTGGTTTGCACCTCCGACGTGGCGCCAGCAGGCTATGCTTTAAAATAGCGGTAGGAATCGTGGTTCTAATGCTTTTCAGTACTTTTTTTTTTTTTTTTTTTTTTTTTTTTTTTTTTTTTTTTTTTTTTTTTTTTTTTTTTTTTTTTTTTTTTTTTGTTCTTGTTTACCCATACACCGCCAATTGACGAGTTTTCGATGATATCTTTTCAGATTGAAAGTCGTCATCAAACTACCACCGGTCCCAGACGAATCTTCAAGACCTATTTTGAAGGTAATGCCGTTTAAACCAATTAGACCATCAGAACTTCCAACCAACTCTAGACCTGTGGATCTTGCCTAACCGTTAAAATATCTGATCGAACAAGCCTTAATTGCTATGACAAGTCAATAATAATAATAAAAAAAAGCTCAATATAATAGTCCAGATGTTGATTCGGATTGTTCAATTGTGGGGTTTAAGTATGCATAAATGAATAATGACAATTTAGATGAGCAAGACTTCATGGCCGTTGAGAGTGCAAATAAAAATGCTCTTAGTCATCATCTTAAGACACAAAAGTAACACTTGGGGATTAGAACTTGTATAGCAATCAACGTACTCAATTGGAGTGTTAAATGCCTCCTAACTGTCAGCGATTTGCGTGCCTGCCCTCTTACTAGACCCCGGGCGCAGTAAACAAACCAACCTTAACAACTCTCGTTAAAGACAACGTCATGAAAAGTACACTCACGATCAAATCTGCTCATAACAGTACCTGAAAATAAAATAACGAAAAATTGAATAAATAAACACAAACGATGTATATTTTTTATTAATTGATGCCAGCAGTAAAAGTGATTGAGGATCAAAAAGTTGGGCCGAGCTGGGAATTGAACCCAGGACCACTCGCAAGCTTTGAAGCTTTTCAACTTCTCCCAAAGCGAGTATCATGCTACTAGACCACACGGCCGAACTATACAAGTATAAAATTTATATGTAAAATCCATGGGCTGACAAGATAATATACACCTCTTTCGGGATACTTTTGTAAAATATCGCTATTTATCTACTCAAATAAATTATTTCTAACCTTTAAATAGCCTAATGAACTTGAAGTCTATTTAAGCTTTTAAACTATTTAGTATTGTGGGTTTTTGACGTATATATTTGACATAGTTTACTTCAGTTCCCTCTTAGCATACAAGGAACACCAACACCATCGCAAAAACACTTAAAACAGCAACCTCTTTGAACTAAGATATCCGCATCAGGCAAGCATTGATCTATGTTTTATCATATGTTTATATAGTCATTACTCCTCTAGTATTACCCTTTAAACGGGACATCAAACAGATTATTATTATCATCATCACCTCTCAATGATGTTACCATGATAGCTGGGCTCATCCCCCCTTAGTTGCTTTTTTCCAAGTAAAATACACAGGTTCCTTGTAGTCAGTTTACTGTGATCTAAAACAGAGCGCACAGTCAGGTATTAGGTGTCGCGAGTACAAGACGTATAGGTGTATACTGTGAATAGAGAGGTTGCGCTGAGGTAATTGCTTTCACGTCATCTCAACAGTTTTGTCAAAGTCAAAGGTACTACTCAGCCGAGGTTTAACTTATTCTCATGCTTCACAAAACCAGCCTTATTCTTTCAGAAAAAAGATTTTAAACTTGAACTTTTAAGCACACATCACCAAATACATGTATGTACCTGAGAAAAGGGAAAAAAACAAACAGTGATCAAAATTGTAGCGAAGAAAAAGACTAAAATGGCCCCGGTATGACCTGAATGGCTTTTTTCATCGAAGCACCCGGAGTGTGGTGGAGTTGATATAGCTATGATATAGATATAAGTAGGGTAGGCTTAGAGGAACTCGTTTCCTGCGACTTTTTTGATTTTTTTGCTATTGCATAAACGACAATTGTGATGACCGTGTCGTTGCACTGTACGCACACGAAGCTAGACCACTACGGCAGCTAAATAATAGTAATTGTAGTTAATTTAAAACTCTCTTTGATACATAACAATGATAGGATATTTGTCGTGCGACTTAGTTTAGTTAGTTCTTGAATGTTAAAATGAGTGTAGTTCAAAAGGGTTAGAACTAAGAGGAAAAAATTTCTCTAGAGATACCCCAAGTTTAACTAGTAGGTACAGCCAAAGACTGGGATGCTTGTATTTTTAAGAAAGATTGGGCCTATAAATCAGGCCATGAAACTTAGGCATAAATGCATCAAGACTGGACTTGCTTTAGAAAAAGGCAAGTCGGCGTACTAGAGCTGCCAAGGTGGAATTATAACACAACAAAACGCCGGATACATTCATATGCGAAATACAACAAAATAAGATGGAAGAATAAAATATCACGCGAGAGTAGGACTAACTAGCCAAAAAGCCATCAATGAAAACAACGCTCTGGGGTCTTTCCAAAGCAGGCAAAGACATTTATAATATTAAGATATCCTTTGCTTTGCCCAAGGGATGATACTCTGGTTATTCGACACATGTAAGTTTGCACTTGCTGGTAATCATAGACTGAAGGATGCGTTGTGGAAACCCCTAAGCGGTAAACTCGAGAGTCTTGCCGAAAGCTGACTGACAATATAGTAGACAATATAGTAGGTAAGCTCTATATCAATTTGCTCGGTAGTTCCGTAGTACATCCCAGGGAGCTGCTGAAAACATCTGCTGGAATATCAAAGATACAGTTGATATACTTGTACACATGTAAGAATAGAAGGAAAGAAAGTCTCTTTGACAAAAAGATCTAGACTTGAAATGGACTAACATGGGTATCCAAGAACTCTTTTTTCTTCAAATCCTGGAGACTGGTATTCACAGTTTATATACACAAGTGTCAGTACAAGAACTGGGCCTTTGCAAGGTTGGAACCAGGCACTCGCGCTTGTACTGAACTTCACACGTAGCATTCGTTTATTAGTAGTAGTAGTATTGTGTTATTTACCCTTGTTATACCAACTACAAGTTGTCAATTTTTCTTAATATTGTGGAAGCTCTATAGACACCAGTGGCATTGCACGGATTGGGCTGGGAGCGCTTCTTTTTTGTATGTCAGAAGCTTGTGCTCTTAGGTACGGAGTACAGAATCTAAAAGGAAATAATATTAAAAAGTAATAACAAGCAGATTAAACATGGCAGGGGATATCGAATGGGGCCCAGCTGTCCAAATGAAACAATGTGCTCATAGTGACATGAACAGTAGATTTTGTGGTTTTTGTTCCTTGCAGACAATTTCCGCGTGTGCAAACTTTCTTGGGGTGCTGTCAAGATTCGTTGTAAAGTGAGGGTGACGTGGAAATAAGGAAAGAAATAAGAATATAAAAAAGAGCAAGAGAAAAAGGAAAGGAAGCATGCGATTCGAAGCTACCTTGCATACTGGAATCAATGGCCCTCCGTGAAATTTCAAGAATATCGGATTTGTACTACTTATTTACATGTACACGTGTAGTGTGTAAAATATCGAGTTATTTTATTAGATGCCTGTGCGTGATACTATTACTTCACGAGCTTCACCACTTGCTAGCACTATTTAAATCTGGCGTCCACCGCAGACAGAGGTTTCACCATTAATATTATACCAATAAAAACCGCACGGTCATTGACCCAGATAGCTTCTGAGCAACTTGAAGGCGGAGGCGCATTTTGGTTCTAACCTCTTCAAGTTCAAGCCTCTACTTCTATTTTCAAAACCCAGAAGCTTGTCGTAGTACACAGCACTGTGTGTACAAATTCGTGTGTGCAATTATACCCGGTTGTCCCTATTTTGGATCTGAATATCACTACATATACGTATGACAGATATCAATTGCATCTCAAAAGTACGAAACTATCCAAGTTGCAAGCACTTTCAGATCATTATTACGATTCTTGTTGTATATCAACCATGATTGTTATAAGAAATAATTCAAATAGTGCAAGTTATTCTAAAACTTGAACCATCTGCGGTGTGCCTGTTGAACTTAATCTAAGCTTACGGACTAAAAACCAACACCCAAGAAATCAATTCAAAAGTTGTGGGAACCAAGCGCTTAAGAGGGTCAGCGCCACAGTCTCAATATGATGATGCAGCAAGCCAAGTTCACAACGGTTAAATAGTTCAACTTGCTTGTATATTATTTATTTTCGGGACGTAAAAAAGCTGCCCGTGAGAGATGGACATCATGTGCACTAATATCACTGTACTGGTGTCGATGGACATCACGATCAATGTGGATATTCAGATGTTGAACGTGAACTGAACAGTGTACTAAGAAAAGAAGACTTCATGACTTATGTAGTGTTTTTCTATTTTTACGTCAGGCACTGATGGATGTCTCGGATCTTGTCTCGTCGTCCTTCCTTACTTCTGAGTTTACGGACGTAGTAGACATTTTTTTTTCTTTCTATTTTAAGGCACTACTACTAGCTCGATAATTTTTATTCATTTTTAAGTTTTGGGCTGTGACATTTGACTTGGAACATTGAACCTATAAAACAAGGTTGAGGCCATCCGAGTGTTAGTGCGGAACGTTCTCGGCGTTATCAGTGCGCGTACTAGTATGAAGTTTGGCGCTGTTTGTAGGGCATGGCGGACGGCGGGTTCCTGGTAGGCCGGTGCTCTGTCTCTGTTTTACTTTGAAACAAAACCAGTGTCTTGACCGAGAGAGAGACAGACATAGCACTAAAGCTTGAGCTTGAATGACATTGGAGTTCAAGTCAAAAGTCTGTTACTGATTATTTTCAATGTAAGGCACCATTTTTCTACGGCTGGCAATGGCGTCACTCTTTTGTATTCAAGATGAAGTAATGGCACTTGAGTGGTATAGATTTATACGCGCGCCATGTGTGTAATAATATGGAAATAGTACATAATACTTGGTAAATGTATACTTGCATCATAGGGTATGAATTTTTGTGTTGTGTTTAAAAATAGACGCAGCGCATCCGTTGAAAATATTCAAGTTCCTCTTACAACGTACTGCCAACGACAACCAGTACTAAACTACTATGGGGCCATATACTATTGATAGCTAGCTAGCTAGTGGGCTTCACAGCTCGACTTCCGTGGCCAATATACTGTGTAGCGCCACCATTGTAATTATAGCACCATGGCAAACAGGAGTGATATACGCGCAGTACGACATTGATCTTTCTGGAATCAACTACAATTGATACTGGTATTATTTGTAACTTTGAAATAAAACAGCTTTTAATATATTCGAATCATCTAAAAGTTTGTTTGAAACACCGTCATGCTGAACTCCGAGTCCGTTGGAATCCTACCACATGAGCTGTAGTACTATTACTCCTACCAATGATGTCCTTGAAACAACCGTTGAAGGCTCAACGTAACTAGTACGTAACGTAAGGAAGTAGCGCATGTATGTATGGGGAGACATGTCAGGCACCACCTTCCATCGGGCCCATCCCAGCTGTGCCCCTTAAATACATCATTGATGTTGAAGGCAATATTCTTTTGCCCTAGAAAAAGGGTCAAGGGCGTAATTGTCGCATAAGTTTCAGAAACTCTCAAGTCCTTCAAGTGCCTGTTTTTCAATATTAATTATCCCTGGATTCCAAAAAGGATTCCCAAAATATTATATGGCTTGTTCCCCATGTATTGTTGCCTCTTTTTGCACATACATGTGTGGGTTTGAACAGATTCGAAGGGGGTAAAAGTTGTTTGGGTCTTCAGAGTTCCCGAAATGGCCCTCCCCCATAATACATGTAATAATAATAATTTATCACATCACTACATAGACATGAATGTACTATTCAATGTAAATATTCACCTCCTGAATCCCTGCCGTCGCCGTAGTACAAAAAGCGCAGCTCGTTAGTGTCTGGAGTTTCCGCAGTGCTGGGTCCCTTGCTTCAAAACAAACGGATAAATCCAGGATACCGTTGGAGCAACAAGAATTTACAAGCAGTACAGCTCAAAACCTACTACTACATGCTAGTAGCACTCCAATTGATGTTTACCGCCCTGGATCATCCAGTCTTGACTCCTTTACCTCCTTGTGCCGCTTCTTTTTTCCAGCTGTAAGGTGCTGTTGTTGCCATGGCGGCCGACGAAGGAAGGAGGCAGTATTGATCTGATAACCCTCCTAAAACGGGACGTGAGTGGCCCATTGATGAATCCATATTCGACTTGAGAGTTTGAGCAGCCACCTGCAAAGAAGAGAGAGCATCGATCAATGGATCAATATTAATGTGAGTAAAGAATGTGAACGATATCATGATATGATTGATGATATGATGGTGAAATTAAACTCCTCTTGCTTAGACGCGTGAATACCTTTGTGATGATTCGTGATTTTCGTGATTTGTACGCGTCGTTGTATACACTATAGATGAATATCATACCTAGAGGTCTTCTAGGGCTGTTATCAATAATACCAACCATCACCATGGATATGGTTCAGCATTCAGACATACATCATGATGATGAAGTTTCATTCATGTTCTATGTAATTCATCACTCATCCCTTGTTTTGATTGAGGCGCAATCACCAGGCGCATGTTGTGTTTTTTTTTTTCATTCACCCTTTCATTACTTTTTGAATGTTGTTTTCTTTTTTCCGCATATGCACATCTTTTTTAACAATATTGTGTACTAGCATAGTCGGCTATGCTCTAATATACTCTAATACCACTGCCGTTGCCTCACACGTGCGCACGATGTCTGTCAAACGTTCAGCGACTCTCAAGTGCTGTTTGAGCCCAGCCGCTCAACCAACGCCCATTTACTACATGGATAGGACATAGTAGTAGTACTAATAACGCCTACTACTAGTAGTGCAAGTACTGCTAAATGTCTCTGGAATGTCTATGAAATGTCTGTTTCATGGCTCTTGTCTCGTTCAACAGCACACCGCCAATGGCATCCTTCAGACATGTCTCGTGCGGGTGCCCTGTGCGTAGTACGAGCTACTAGTCCAATTTTAATGCCGTTACCCGGACCCTGTGCACGTGTAAGGAGCCCACGCGCGATATCCTCAAGTACTACTTTCCAGCGCGTAGCATATTTTATAGCGATATAATATCCCGTGTTAGATAAGCATCTCCACTCGCACCCTTGCGGTTGAAATCGCCCAAATGAACTGAAATCACTATAAACGGGGCCCGCAAGGAAAACCCCCTGAGATCGTCGATACCACAAAGCGACTGCTTAGCTAATCAGACACGACGATAAACACTATATAAAACCCTAACCACTTGCGCGGAAAATTAAAATAAAAATAATCACAGAGCTTATACAAAAAAAGAAAATATATTTCACTCGTACGTTCTTTCCCTGGCGCCATAGAACATTTGCGAAATTATCATATTGATATTTATATACTAGTACTTCAAGTAGATATATATATATCTCAGTCCCTTTCTTCTCCTATCCTCCCTTTTTTCTTTCCTTCTATCTATTCATTTCATCATCTTCTCTTCTATTCACTCATTTGATTGCTGCCTTCTAGCATACCTTATTCTCTGCCTGCCTGCCTGTTTGTCTGCCTCATCTTGGTTATCATGTCTTCTCCTGCTGATTGCTCTCCCATGTCGCCCGTCTCTCCCGAGATTGAGGAGAACGGCTCGTTTGACTCGCTTGTCAACGACGACTTCTGCGGCGATGCAGATTCCATGGATTCCATGGATCCCATCACAATCACAACGACCGTCGGCTCAGGTCCCAACAAGCGCAAGGAGGTCATGACGCTCCCCTTGCCTCCTGGCGCCCTGCCTCCCCGAAAGCGCGCCAAAACCAAGGACGAGAAGGAGCAACGCCGCATTGAACGCATCATGCGCAACCGCCAAGCGGCCCATGCCTCGCGAGAAAAGAAGCGCAGACACGTTGAGGACCTCGAAACAAAATGCGTTGTTCTCGGTAACGAAAACGAGTCGCTCCAATCGCAGATTCAAGCGCTGCAAAGCAACTATGCCCATGCGTCGGATCACTCAAAGTTCCTCAGATCCAAGCTATCGGAGCTAGTCGACATGATTACCACTGCCCAGTCTTCTGGAAACTTGAATTCCATTGAAACGGGCAAGTTCCTCAAAGATGTTGACTCTAATAGCTCTTCTTTTGTCCCCATCAACACTTCCATTACCTCCACCAACACATCGACCCCTCTACAACCCTCTACAACCCCCACCCTCATTGTGGACGACGCTGACGCTCTTTCGGACAGTGGCATGTCGCTGCCGAGTCTGTCGTCGTCTGTGGCCTCCTCTCCCTCCACCTCCCCCTTGGACATCATGATCAAGTCTGAAGAAAGTGACGACGACCATGCCGTTATTTCTTTCCCCGAGGACGAATACCCCTTGTTTGGCCTGTTGGATTACCGGTCGCATCATCCAGCAGCGGTGATGTGTATGTAAACACGATCAGCAGCGTCGGCCAACGAGCCAAACACTAAGGAGCGTTCGCACTCGGTGGTCTTCAACAACCTGGCGACAATGGAGTCGCCGGAAGTCGGAGACTACTCGTACATGGACGAGGAAAAGATGATTCACACTGACTATCCAGCCGTGGACTACGAATTGGACCTGTTTGAGCCTTTACTCTCGAGCGTCTATTCTGGATCCCTGTAAGAGACGTCTTACGGAAAGCGGCTTGGATTGCAAATTAGTACTGCAGGAAATGGGAACATTTAAATTATGGCGCCGCACACGATATGCGAAGAAAGACCTCCTGTCTTTGTTTGGGAAACTGTGTAGGACTGCCTGGCCGGCAATATGGCGCGCCTAACGGCTGCGACTGGCCAGTGCCGGCGGTCCCCTGGTTCAGACAAGACAGTGAAGCCTCTAGCACCTCAAGTGTTGTGAGTTCTTTATTGTTCTTTTCCGAGACAGGAACATTGGCTTGATATTCAAGGCGTGTTGGAAGGAGAAACCGAGACCGATTCCACAATTCTCATTTCATCTCATTTCTCTTTTACTTTTTTTTTTTTTTTGCATTTCACGGCAACCGAGAAGAAACAAAATTTATATTTATTGGGCCGTCAACTGGTTGCAAAACAAACAAGGATTGTTTTTGTTTTGCATGGCGGGAACCCTTCAAAACATTTGAACCTGGGAGTAATACAAATACGAAAAAAAGGTGTAGTTTAGTTTTTATTTTACTTTTATCATTGTATACTATTATTGATTATTATTTGGATTTTATGGAAATTGGAAATTAAAGATCTGTTTACTTGAAATACTGGGCATTAGATGAAAAGCATTAAAAGCATGAACAAAAAAGAGATTAGAGAAATCATTCATGGCGGGCCCATCGGCCTGCTGGTTCGTTAGCTGCTGAAGTTCAAGATGGCTCAAACGCTAGCCACAGATCTAATATTATCTTTATCCTCGGAAATGAAACTTGAACGATATATATCGATCATGGATAATTAAAGCTGTTTATCGGTTCAACCCGTGCGCACGCGTTCCATTTCATACATTGATGTTCTAAATTAACCCCTTCCTCCCCGGCTTCCCCGGAGGCCTCGAGTACAGTTGGCATGACATTAATTAGCTCTGTACAGTGTATACAGCCTATTTCGATTTGCCAGCCGGCTCGCTACATACCTGACTATATCTTGAACTTCTTGAGATTGCATAAATGCCTGCAGTGCTTCTTGTATGGCAGGCACCGGCCGGCCAGCTATAGCTAGCAGGCTGGCTGGCTGGGCTGTTGGTTCACCCACTAGTGATACTAGCTAGTAGTAACTTTGAACTTCAAGTTGCCGTAGATTGGGATTAAGCAATACACGTGAACAAACAAACAAAAATTTTTTGCATGCTGGTACAGGAGGTGCCAGTTTGGGAATGTTGCCTGAATATCACTAGCAACATTGTAACGAGGCGCCTTTCCACGAGTCTGCCCTCGTAAGCGATAAGTTAATTTATTATGTAATCACAAGCAAAGGGTGAAGCCTGTGTGCCTACGTACGCACCGTCGGGCCTTCTCTCAAGAGACCAGAGGGTTGTCACTACTCCAGTCTTGCAACGGGCACTCAAGTCTATCAACTATGAACGGAAACGGTAGTTAGTAGCCTACAGTCTGGCACGCGTGCGGTTCTGAGGAGTTGAACGACAGAGAAATTGCAATGTCTTTATAGGGCGGCCAGCATTCTCACCGCCTCCCTAGACGAGACAAGAATTCGCCCGTCCTTATTGCAACGATGGCTGTATATACATGTGCAAGATGGCTGGCTGGCTAGGCATGCTAAGCTACAGAGCCAATCAGTGCTTCATACTATAATCTTGTTATGTAGCCGTGCTAAGCACGTCAAGCTAGCGTCTTCATTTTAATTGGGCTCGGCAGCGGAAGAATGTACTGTAGGTTCCAAAACCCTGAGTGTGCTGAACAGCCATAATATTTAGCCACTACTAGTTACGACTTGCCTTGGATCGATCGATTTGAAGTTTTCTTTGTTTCTCGTTCAAATATTGTTTTCTTCAATTCCATGTGGCTCCTTTTTTATTTTTTTTTTTTTGTCTTTGTTCAATGTTCAATGTTTGTTTTGAACTTCGAACTTCGACGATCACTGGCAACTTGGATCGATCATGATATCTTTAGCACAAGTATTATATTTATTTCAAGTCAACTTTTTCCTAAACAATCGTTGAAGCGAACCAACTTTGAACCCAAGCTTCGAGTACATATCCTTGGTTTTTTCCAAAGTTTGGGGCGATCGGTGCCTTGTGTTGCACGCACGTACGCGTCGCGAGCTCTGCGCTGCACAGTCGACACCGTTGACGCGCTTGTTGAGCCCAATATACCCGGCGCGATACTAATACCAAGATCAACAATATTGAATGTTCAAAGTTCAAGATTTGCCAACTTAATAGGACATATAACAAATAATAATAATAATAATAATAATAATAAGAAGAAGAAGTAAACAAACATAAAAACAAAAACAAGAAAGAAAGATGCAAATTGCTTGCTTAGCTATGTACTATAGCTAGCTAGTGGCATCATGATCCTAGGCTTGAGCTTCAATGTTCGAATAGAAACCTTGAAATAGGGACAAGGCCGGCACAAACCTTCTCTGACGCGTTTAATTAAACGTCTATATACATACCACAGTATCCTCTAAACGATGTACTGTATGTATAGCAACATGTGCTCTAAAAAAAAAAAAAAAAAAAAAAGTTAACCTGTGTTGGCAGTGTGTTCTTTTGTTCTGTTCTATGCAAGCAAGCACATGGCCTGGGCAACGCACAATTGAGTATGTAGGAACATCATGATGTGGTACCGTGTATATTGCCAAGCTTAGGTTTTAAGTTGCAAGCCTTCAGACGGTTCTGGTAACTTTGAAACTTCAAGTGTGAGCACACGTGCAAAGAGAGTTTGTTCCTTGTTTTGTTCAAAGTTTTTTTTTACTTCAAGTTGGCGCCCTTGCTAGTTTCCGAGTCTCTCAGGCAGGCTAGCTGAACTCATTGCAATTCAAGCAATTTACGAAGAAATGGTCAAGAAACTTGAATGGAATGGATTCGAAACGAACGATTTTGGAGACACACATACCATGACATAATAGCTTAGGTTATGTAGTAAATTTGGGCGAACTCAATTGCCAAAGACAGGCTATATAGAAACTACACAACGTACACCTGAAGGCCTAGTATTGTTGAGTATCCCTTTGGCACATGTGTATAAGAGAGTTCGTTTAGTACTAGCGCGTATCACTGCAGCTGTGTCGTGTAAGTGTAGAGTTCTACGGGGAGGACGCGTTGGCCCCACAGCGCGATCTTGATTAGAACGGCGTATGGATCGATGCGGGACTAACTTTGCAGTGAAGCCAAGATATCAATTGAAGTTGATCAACTTGAACTTGAAGTAAACGGCCTGCACTCACCGTATGTGAGGACCTAGGACTTGATTTGCCTCAAGGCAGTATACAATATATACGCGACTAATTAAGTACCCTGTACAGTACGTTGTGGTCCGCCCCAGAGAACGTACGCGACTTGAAACTCAAAAGGCCCTCCCTCCTTCGTCACTCAACCGCGTCCAGCTTTCAAGGCGTGGTGGAAGTCCACAGTCGGGCGCTCGCGTTTTGAATTCTATACATGTGGAGCTAGCAGCAAGGCGGGGAGCGCCAAGGACCCACAGCAAAAATATACAATGTTGTCTACAGGAACAACATAGACCTTGAAAAACATAAAACATTCAAGTGTCATGAATGAAAAATTTAGAAATAATCATAGTAATTCAAAAGCGGGTCTTGAACTTAAGGATAACTAGGAAGACAAAGTACGGAACAATATTTAAAGGTGACACTCTCATATAAGCGGGCTAATTAAGAAGGAGGCTACTCCAGTAATCGTAGACCCGGGATCTAGTTTTAGTTCAAGTTGCGACACCATCATCAACATCATCACAACAGTAGGGCCAGACATCCAAGATCTCTCCATACGTAAAACAAGCATCAATTGAAGACTGCTTAGAATTTTGAACAAGAAAGAGCGTACAAAAAGCCACCTTCCTTCAGCACTGATGGATGATTTCAGAAATTTTCAAATTATATGTGCTTTGCTCGTGTTAACTGGTCCAACTTGTTGAACTCATGTTTGAAAGTATTCGCATGCACGGCAAAAGAAGCCATTAGCCGTTTTTTTTTCATGATTATTGGGGTTTATAAAACCCATATGTTTGAAAGTAGTAGTTTTAAGCTGGCTTAAATTTCTAGGCCTACTAGCTGGCTTGGCCATCACTTGATCTTATTTTACATGAATATGCTCTTATCCGGACCATTTCAGCTTCTTTTGTGTGCTACATGTGCTATATAGTTTATAAACTGCCGGTCCGCGACGAAAACAATTGCTGAATGCCGATGGTGGGTATGTCCGGGTGTCGGACTAACTGTCGGACGTCGAATGCCCCCGTTTGTTGCTATTGGTCTGTTCCATCCGCGCAGCTGTTGGTTGGTTCCGGACCCTTTTTTTTTTATACATGAAAAATTAATTGACGTATACGCGTTGCACTATGGCTTGGTTCATTCCGAATCCAAATATTGTCGAGATTGTCCAAAATGTAAGAGTCTAAACTTCCAAATGTAACTTGTAATGGACCTCCCCGGCTGGATCGGCCAAGGGATTAATAACACTGAAATACTACGTCAATGGTGCGCGTGGATGTGTATGTAGCCGATGGTTTTAAAATTCCGGATCCTATGATTCTTGCTGTTGCTTCAGTATGTACATGTACGTACTGCTGGTTATAGGCTCCAACCTTGTGAGTGAGTGAGTGGTAATTACATGGTGCTACCAGATTATAACTGCGCAGTTGCCAGAGCCTTTTAATTGCAAATTTCAGAGTTCCATATATTCTTATATCGTTAAAATTAATCCTGTTATACTTATAAACTGATTGCTGTTGAATCAAAATTGTAACAAGCTCATGACAAATACTTGCAAATAAACTGACATAATAACAGCAAAATAACAAAACTGTGATTTCGATAAAATCATGACAACTTTCATGTTTTTATGGACAAACTGACTTAATATTATAGGGATAGTTCTTTTCTCTTAGTACGTGGTGAAAGTCTTTGTATTCTTATAATGTATTATCATTTGCATAATGAAAAATAGACAAAGATTCCAATCATGACACATAACACACTATTTCTGACATAATAATATCAAAAATTGCAAAACAATATATTGAAGAATCGAGAATCAATTCAAGTTCAACCTTTCATCAAACATTTTAAACAGAGCCATCATTATATAAGAATATGTAAACTTTTACCATAGCAAAATAACAATTGTATATCCTTATAAACCTTATAAGCTGAGTGATTCTTGTCACACATTGCGAGGGCGTATACATGACACATAAAAGACAAGTTCTGATGTAATAGCTTCCAGAACCCCCCACAAGCTCCAGATCGATGTCTGCCAAAGTTGAAGATCAGATCCTTCGACGTCTAGAGCTCATACACATTTGTGCCTGTAGTACCTTCTGTGAAGTGTTTAGAGATAGGGTCAATGAAATTGTTCCAGACGTCCATTTGACTTTTTTTTTTTTCTATAGCTCTGTGCCCCTCAACTTGTTGATATCAATGATAATGTGTGGATCATCGTGGCTGTTATATTGTGTGTGCCCCTCCTTTTCACCATTCACCCGTCATCAACGCCATGTAAGATTTGTTGCACTTTCAGTGTATTTTGTTGTTTCTCGAGCTTCGTGCCCCTCCTCATGGATAGAGACGTTGAAAACATTTTCTATTTTTTTTTCCAGTTTTTTTATTATTATTTTTTGAAATCCATTTTTGCGTGAGTGTTAATCAATGTTTGAGCTCTTAGAAGACCTGAGAGATCTCGAGAGCTCTGCTATTTACACAAGTTCACATAGTCTACATAGTTCTCATAAGTTCACGATAATCGATGGAGAAATCTCTCAGTTTATTTCCTCAAAATTACACCGTTTGTTCTACACGCCGTCACTGCACACTACTATGTAGCGTCAATTGTAGAACATGAGTTCCACTCTCGCCTTAAAATAAGCCAATCACAGAGCGTTCCCTCTCTTCGCTCCTTATTGCCGAGTATTCTCGCGCGTTGGCAATATATCTGAGACCATATTGCGTATACCTGAGCACGTAATGCAGCCGCCGTCCAATCAGCAACGCCAGTCGCTCATTTTATTACATAATCTCGTATTGCTTTGTCAGCACCTGCCGTTTTTCACACTCGAGGCAGCCATCCACAACACGCTGTTTGTGACGTTTTATCAGTGAAAAAACACATACATGGCACGCATTACTACATTCATGTGGTGAACATCATTATGGCACATTCACACTTTTCACAACTCTCCACCGATGGAAAAAAAAAAAAAATTATGAAATGGAAATTATTTCTCTATATATATACAATTTATAAATAAATCCAATTCTTCTCTCCTTCTCTTCCTCTTCTCCCTCTTTCCCCCCCTTCAACACCATCCCACAATGTCAGCCCCAAAGGCTCTGCTCAGAGCTTCCTTGAGGATGCCGGCCGCCTCCGTGGCCGCACGGTCTTATCTTAGACCTCTGTCTACATCCCGTATACTCCTCCAGCAGCAGCCCAGCGAAAGCAGCTCGGACTCCAAAAAGTCAAAAGGATTCCCTTTCTTGAAGACCCTCTGGAGACTAACTTACGGCTCTGCTATCCTGGCAACCGCCGTTACCGCTTGGTCGATCTACGATACCAGACACCCTGCCGACCAACAGAAACCCGACCCTTCCAAGAAAACCCTTGTCATTCTCGGCTCCGGCTGGGGATCTGTCTCGCTCCTCAAAAAGATTGATGCCTCCCAGTACAATATCGTCGTCGTCTCGCCCCGTAATTTCTTCCTGTTTACTCCCCTTCTGCCCTCTTGCACAACCGGTACCGTTGAGCACCGCTCCATCATGGAGCCCATCCGCTCAATCATCCGAAACAAGGAAGCCTCGGTCACTTACTACGAGGCCGAGGCCACGAAGGTTGATTACGAAAACAAGAAGCTTACCATCAACGAGGTCGCTGCCCACGACAATGCCGGAGACTCTACCATCCGTGTCCTTGACTACGATTACCTGGTAGTCGGTGTCGGCGCCATGAATTCCACCTTTGGTATTCCCGGTGTCGCAGACAACGCTTGCTTCCTCAAAGAGATCCCTGATGCGCAAAAGATCCGCCAGAAGATCATGGACCGTATCGAGTCTGCCTCCTTCAAGAACCTCGATGATGAAGACCGCAAGCGTCTGCTGCACACTGTCGTCGTCGGTGGTGGTCCCACCGGTGTCGAGTTTGCTGCAGAACTCCAGGACTTTTTCGAGGAAGACCTCAAGAAGTGGATCCCCCAGATTGCCAAAGATTTCAAAGTTACCCTTGTCGAAGCCCTCCCCAACGTTTTGCCCTCGTTTTCCAAGCAGCTCATTGAATACACTGAAAAGACCTTCAAGGATGAGAAAATCACCGTTCTCACCAAGACCATGGTCAAGAAAGTCACCGACGATGTTGTTACTGCCGAAGCCACCAAGCCTGACGGAACCAAGGAGATTATCGAACTGCCCTATGGTCTTCTTGTTTGGGCCACCGGTAACGCCGCCCGCCCTGTTGTCAGAGACATGATGGCCCGCATCCCTGCCCAAAAGAACTCTCGTCGTGGATTGCTCGTCAATGAGTACCTTGTTGTCGAAGGCACCGAGGGCATTTGGGCTCTTGGAGACTGCACTGCCACCAAGTACGCGCCTACCGCCCAAGTTGCCACGCAAGAGGGCATTTACCTCGCTGGACTTTTCAACCAGCTTGCTCGTGCCGATGATCTCGAGGAGAACATTACAAAGCTCGAGAACCTTGCCCTCCAGCAGACCGACGATGCTAGCCGCAAGTCTGTGCTGAGCGAGATTGAGTCTCAGACCCGCAAGCTGCGTCGCACTAAGTCGCTGCTGCCCTTTGAGTACAGTCACCAGGGTTCGCTCGCCTACATTGGTAGCGACAAGGCCGTTGCCGACTTGACCTTCTGGGGTGCGGCTACCAACTTTGCGTCCGGCGGCAGCTTGACGTACCTCTTCTGGAGAAGTGCCTACATTAGCATGTGTTTCAGCACACGCAACCGGTTGCTGGTCATCATGGACTGGCTCAAGGTCAAGGTGTTTGGCCGTGACGTTTCGCGCGAGTAAGCAGAAGCAAACGAACAGTTTTTTTTTTGTTAATTAGAATTTTTAGATGATTAGAGATGAAGCCAATATTAATATCCTCAGAGTTTTATACTTTAATTTAAGAGCTGGGCCTATGGCCCATAGTTTCCTGATTGGGCGAACGCGCACAGGCGAACACGGTGCCACAAGATACTGAGAAGCGCGTATTTGAGGGTCCAATGCCACTTTGAACGTAAACAAACAGAAGGCGGCGATAGACGTGGCTGGCTGGACTGGCTGGCCGCTTGCATGGGCAAAGAGTAGCAATGATAGCTGCTGATTACTGGAGAGATCTGTACTGTTTTCGATTTGTTTGTTTATTTAGTTTTGTTATATATTCAAGCGGAAGCTAAACATGGGGAAAAAAGCCCATTTCAACTTCGAATCTTTCATCGGTATACTTCTCTCTCACCTGCTGCCCTGTCTCAACAGTCAGCCTATTTAACGTCCAAGCCTCTTGTGTGTTCCAGCACTTCAGACTTTTTTATCGCGTGTCTTCATCGTTAAACATTTTGACAAGGCAGTGGGTTCAGGTCACAAGCTCTGCCTTGCCTCTCCTTCTTGGTTCAACTCAAAAGCTTAAGCCACACACCTACACGAACCCCAAACTCTCTTTTTTTTTTCAACTCGTTTTCAACTCTTGTTAGAGTAAAGCCCCTAGAGTCTGTGTATTCTCTCACAAAACAACAGCTCGCGAGTCGTTCTTTTGTTACTACTTTCCTTTCTCTTTTGATTTCCTGGTTCTCACACAAGTTCTTTATTTTGGTCGAAATAAATCCATGTCGTCTTCTTACGCGCCAAAGCAGCAGGGGTACACTCAGCACCAGCAGGTTTATCAGGACCAGCAGTACCGCCCGGATCTACACTACGCCGGCGAGCAGCACGTTCAGCGCGCCGCGCCTCCACAACAGAAGCAGTATTATGAAAGTCCAGCGCAAACGCAGCCGTACCCAGGTCAGCAACAGTCTCCCCGACGACCTCAGCAGCAGCAGCCCCAGCAGCCGAGTCCAGATAAACGACAACGGCAGCGACCCCATCCACAGCCCCAGCCTCAGCTTCAACCTCAGTTCAACCCAGCTCCAAGCCAACGCTACGATCTTGCCTCGGCGTCGCCGAACAGAAAAAACGAGCACAGTGCGTCGCCGGCTCGAGATAGACCCTCCGCCGGACAGGCTCCGCAGTACCAGAGCCCAAGCCAGAATAGGCGACAACAGACAGATGAGTACTACGCTCCTCCGCCTAATGGACGCCAGCACTCATTTGGGCCTTACTCGCAACAGCAGCAACAGCAGCAACAGAATCCAAGATATTCGGACGAGCGACTGGCGCGGCCCCCGAGGCAGCCTACAGGCCCGCCAACGTCAGGTGAACAAGGCCAGGGGCGTAGCACGCCTGATTTGGTGACAGGTATGTCTGCCATGAGTGTGCAGGATCCTGGTATGCCTCGATACAATGGCCAGGCTCAGCCGCCTCTGCACCCCCAGCAGCCCCAACAGGGGAGGTATAGTCCTGGCCGATTCCAGAATCAGCGGCGCTCTGACGGCTCACCTAGCCATGAAATGACCCGCGGAGGAGGCGTGCAGCCAGGTTATGACGGCCGCGTGTCGGTGTCGCCTGCGCAGAGATCAACAGGCCCAGCTGCCCAGCGATACATGGACGATCAGCCGTATGCCAGGAACGTGGAAACGCAGTACCCCGGCAACGCCAGCGGGCGTGGATCCTCGGCTGCGTCCTCGAGAGCGCCGTACCCCGAAGACGACGAGTACTCGAGTCTTCAGCAGCAACAGCAACAGCAGCAGCAGCAGCAATACTTTCTTCATCAACAGCAACAACAACATGCCTATGCGCAGACAAGCCAGCAGCACCACCCACAGTACGCTCAGCCCGCTCCAAAGGGCCCGGCGGCCACCGGAAGGGTTGCCCGAATCTCGACCAACAAAATCCCGCCCGCTGCCAGTGCCGTTGTGACTCCCACTAGTCCCACCGGCAGCATCGGCGGGTACCAACGCCGGGCCTCGACGCAGCAACTGCAGCCTGAAGCGGATCTCACTTTTCAGGACCACGGCGCGAATGCAGATGTGCAAGGTAGAAGGGAGCAGAGGGATGATCAGCAGCATGTGTACCACCGGCAAAGTCCAGATCAGAGGGGATATGAGGGGAGACGATATAGCCCTGAGCAACTACAGCAGCGACAGCAGCAGCAACAGCAGGCACAATACAGTCGTCAAAGCCCTGATTCAATTTCTCGGGGTGCAGGTAGTTATGACCAAACAAGGTATACGCCTGAGCAACAGATCTCAAGACCGCTCAATGAACGCACAATTGATGGCAATACAAGTAGGCTAGGCCCGCGACCTGCTGCACCCGAGGAAATTGAGCCCTCCACTCGAAACTCCCAGATCTACAAGGATCAAGATGTTCCAACTGCGTACATCGCCGCCGAATATCAAAATGAACACCAGCCCACTGGCCGCGAAGCTGCTGCCTCACCAAGAAAACCCACTCGGTCGTCGCCCGACCCGAAAGAAAAACCCCTCCCGCGCCGTCACTACTCGGACTCCGCATCGTCCGTAAAGCAGCCGCCAGCGGCCAAGACCGAAATCACCGTCAACGAGCTCGAGTCGCTTCGCCAGCACGTCCGTATCGCGCCGCAGGACAACGCGCTCGCGCTCGAGTTTGCGAAAAAACTGGTCGAAGTATCGTACGTCCTCGCCGGCAAATACGTCAACCCCGAGACTCCGGCCCCCAGCAGCGGCGGCGCAATGCAGCAGCAAAAGCCAGACGATCGCACTGTGCGCCAAATCAGGGATGCGTGGACAGCGCAGGCCTACAAAATAGTTAAGCGGCTCGCAGGCTCTGCCGGCGGCGGCGCATACCCGCCTGCCATCTTTTACCTCGCCTCGTGCTACGGCACCGGCGGGCTGGGTCTCGACGTCGACTACGAGCGCGCGTACGAACTGTACGGCAAGGCGGCCAAGCTCGAGCACGGCGAGAGCGCGTACCGGCTCGCGGTGTGCAACGAGATCGGCGCCGGCACGCGCCGCGACCCGGCCAAGGCGCTCGCGTGGTACCGCACGGCCGCGCAGCTGGGCGACGTCTCTGCCATGTACAAGCTGGGCATGATCGCGCTGAACGGCCTGCTGGGCCAGCCGCGCAGCATGAGCGAGGGTGTTTCCTGGTTGCAGCGCGCCGCCGATGTCGCCACGGAGGCCAGCCCGCACGCCGTGCACGAGCTGGGCCTCCTCTACGAGCGCGCGCCTCCAGCCGGCGACGGCACCTCGCCCGCACCGGTGCTGACCAAGGACGACGCGCGCGCGTTCGACCTCTTCTCGCGCGCGGCCCACCTGGGCTACGCGCCGTCCCAATTCCGGCTGGGCAGCGCGTACGAGTACGGCACGCTGGGGCGCTCCGTGGACGCGTCGCGCAGCATCACCTGGTACTCGCGCGCCGCGCTCGCCGGCGACCCGGAGTCTGAGCTGGCCCTGGCGGGCTGGTACCTGACGGGCTCGCATGGCATCCTGCAGCAGTCCGACACTGAGGCTTACCTGTGGGCGCGCAAGGCCGCCGAGCGCGGTCTAGCCAAGGCAGAGTACGCACTGGGCTACTTCACCGAGGTCGGCATTGGCGCCGACCCGGATATCGAGGCCGCGAGGCGCTGGTACTTCAAGGCCGCCGCCCAGAAACATCCGAAAGCGCTGGTGCGGTTACAGGAGCTGAGAGTCATGGATCAGCGCGGAATCTAGATACTTCGTTTTTTTTTGGTTTTTTGTTCTTATTATTATGTCTTGATATTGTTATTATTTTATGATGGAGTTTAAAAGAGACGTCACATTGTCATTATTATTAGTTTGGTTTTTTTTTCTTTCGGTTATGTTAGCTTCATATGTTTATGTTCAAAAAAAAATTTCAGCGTTTGATCTTTTTTTTTTCTTTTAGTCGAATGCACAATGTTACATGGTTTCTACAGCAGTCGAGATCTGGGTTGGAACGTCGTCGCCGAATTCCAAGCCCGGATGGCCGACGCCATTAGCATGGCCATTGCCGTTGGTGGAGTACTCCTGCTCTTCGTCCAAGTCGTCCAGCGCGCCGGCGTCCTGGTTGTTGACAAAGAATCGGCCGTTGACGAGCGCTGTGAGCTCCGAGAGCCGTCGCACGTTGGGCACCTGAAGCCAGCCGGGTACATAAGACTCGAGCCGTTCGAGGGGCCGAGGGTCGACAAGCTCGAATGGGCCGGAGTCGTCAATTGGGATTTGCTCGAGCATGAGTGACGACGGCGCCTCAGTCTTGACCTTGGCGGCGACCATATTAAGGATCTCGGTCGAAATGGGCGGTTCGTAGTCGGCGACGAGGTACTGGCTGATGAGTCTTTGGATCTGCAGAGGTGTCAGTGTCCAGCAAATGTCGTAGATGATGTCAATGTCCTCCAATGTCGATTTCTTGAGCTGTAGTAGCTTCACGGATTCGATAATGTGTTCAAGGCGAATGACACCCTCAGCAAGGTCGTGCGTTTTGCACCACTCTTCGATACGAGTAATGTTGTAATTAATCTGGAGACCTCGCTTCCACGACGCGAAATTTCGGCGCATGAGCAAATCGTTGAATGACTTGACGCCCACCAGTCGCAAAAGCTCCATAATAGGCTGCTTAATGAACTCCTGACTTAGATAGTATCCCTTCATGGCCTTATGCACCTTGTTAAGTAAACTCAACATGTCATCCATGGTGGCCGTGCCTCTGTTTGAGTTGAACATCTTCGACATGAACCTTGCATTTTCAAGCGTCACGAAACCTGGCAGGGCTTGTGTGAGAACCAGGGCTGGCACAACCATCTTATCCAGCGTCTTCTTCAGCTCCTTCATCCAAGCATGGTAAATGTTGAACTCCAAACTTTCCAAATCGCGCTTGGCGATTTCGACCAATCTGGCGTAGTCCTGGAACATCTTATCACCCATCTCCTCTAGCAGCATTTCATTTTGAACAATGTTGATCTGCGCAACGCAGATAAATGACCAAATCTCATGTACATTTGAAATCCAGAAGGCACCTGGATTGATAATCTCATCACCAGAGTATCTGAGGACTGTCTCCTGGATGGCCTGCATAACTTGGCCCAAGAATGTTTCCGATTCCTTGACATATCCCATCCTCCACATCTCGGAGGTAACCAGCGAAATGATATGAGCAGGGAATAAAATCTCCTTTGGTTGCACGTCATCAGAAATTGGAGGAACAGGAATCTTCAAGTTGTACACAATACCCTGCACAACTTCGTCACTAATGATAGCGTAGTTATCGAGCAGCTTTTCAATCTCCGCATTGAATCCACTATACTCTGCGGAGCTGTCGCTGTCGGCACTAGGAGCACGTTCGTGCTTGGGGTAGATGACGGATGCAGGCCGGGGTTTGAAGCTGGAAGAATCCTTGTTAGAACTGGTGTTGATGAGAGATCGTCGCTTGGGGTTACGCTTAGCTGTCGCAATGTGCATATTTCCATGTTGGCCCCAGCCGTTAAGATTGAGAGTAGATGATTCAAGACCACCTCTGGCCGTGGCATTTTCAAGCTCCATTCGCAGTTGCTCAACAGTCTCCATAAGGTTATTATTTGAGTTCTCATACTGCTTAAGGGTCTCTTGGGAGTCAAACAGGGCATTTTCTTTAGCAGTAAGAGCTTCTTGAATGTCGTTGCGCTGCTTCTCAAGCTGCTCGTACTGTTCAACACTCTTGTTGTATTTCTTCTGCAAGAGATCCAGGCTATTCTGGATAGAGGCAACAGCTTCCATGTTCACACGATCCTTATTCAAAGCCTCTGTTTCCAACGCATCAACCATATCACTCGCCTCCTTGCTCTTATTCTGCCATGTTGACACCTGGGCATTCAGAGCTTCAATAGTTTGCTTGAGCTTCTTATTCTCGTCCTTATGAGCGGACATGACCTGGGTAAGCTCAATGACCTTATTTTCAAGACGATACTGAACCTCCTTGTAATGCGTAACGGAGCGAGCTTCCTCACGGAGAGTGTGCAGAGCACGCTTGGCAAGCTTGATACGCCAAAGACCCTGGATAATGGTAATCTTCTTTCTGGTAGCCAGAAATTCCTTGCGAGCAGAGTATCCGCGCCAGCGACGTTGAATTGTCTTGGCCGCAGACTCAAAACGTTGCTCCAGGATTTGGTTACGCAAGAGGCAACCCCGGATACGAGCTTGAATGGCAACCACTGAGGTGCGAATCGCCTGGTACGACTTGTACTGACTATATCCCCTCCAGGTCTTTTGAATAGTAACTGCCGCATTATTTTCACGACGTGCTTGAGCATTGAAACGTGCAATACTACCTCGCGCAACAGTCTGGAAAGCAATGATAGAGTTGCGGATGGTGTTGTACTGCTTGCGGTAATAGATCATGCGCAGATTCTTTTGAATGATAATAGCACTCTCGTTCATGCGGTCACTTCGCTGCTTTTCAAGTAAAGCCAACATTCCTGCGCGGAAAAAGATCTTGGTTTTACCAAGCTGATACTTGCCCTTGGCAGAGATATTCTTTTGTAAAATGCGGTCACAGAACTCCTTCGCATCAGATACCCACTGAGTTGATGGAATTAGCAAGTAGTAACGAGATGCAAACTCTTCGTAGGTCCATCTTGTTGGGAAGCCGTCGCAGGAGATTCGAATAGTTTCAAGTACACCACAGGCACGAAGTTGAGAAAGAACCATAGGACCATCAAACAACCAAGCGGCCTTGCTCTCGTTGGGCTTGATACAACGAATGTAATGTACATTGGTGCTGTTGATGGTATTCATTAAGTGGATAAGAGATCCTTTAAAGATGCCACCCAGTGTAGGTTTCCGATTTATGACGCGAGCCTTATTTGCAGATGGCGCTTTCTCGGCGCTGGAAGTCAATTCCTGAGAGTATTCAAGAACACTGCGGAAGAAGTCATTTGTAGTGGCAGTAAGAACCTCCATGTGTTCGTCAGGGACGGAATCACGGTTCTTCTCAATAAATCCTTCAGATTCGTAGGTAACCTCCATAGCATAATGGTTAACAATGAAGGAAGTCTTGCCAAATCTTGGCTTTTGAAAGAATTTGGCATGGGTTGGTTTATCAAAGTGCTGATATAACTTTTCAATCCAAGACTCGTCAGATCCAGAAGGTAAGCGAGATTCCTCATCCAGGAGTGATAGAATTCCAAGTTTGGCCTCGATAAGAGTGATACAGGGCTGGTTATCTGAAAAGTCGATAAAATTCCATTCAATTTCCTCCTTGATGTATTCGTCTTGCTCAAGTTTGAAAACATGCTGGTTGAACTCCTGTTGCAGCTTTTCGTTGGCGTAGTTGATGCAGAACTGCTCAAACGAGTTCTTTTTGAAGTGCTCAAAGCCATAAATATCCAACACACCAATAAAGTTTTTGATCTGCGCTTCAATTTCAGCCGTGCAAAGAGACTGATTGATGGAGTACACCAACCAGTCGAAAATGGAAGAGTAAATGAACTTGGCAACAGAGTCTCTCACGACGAGAGATTGCTGATGATTTAGATTCGAAATAATCTTTTCACTCCTAGTTATGATCTGTTTCTTGGTGGTCCATTTGGCAAAATTGACTGGGTCAAGGCCTAGCAGCTCACAAGTTTTGACCAGTGATGGTTCGTCAGAATTCAAAATGGCATTGGTACGAGTCGGTGTGATCTGGATATTACCGATATGCAAGAGAGCAGCAAGGATTCTGAAAATGTCTGACTGGACACCGGGTTCGATACCAATCGTTCCCAATGCGTCTTTAGTTAGACCAAACTCTGCGGCATCATCAACATTGGGAATATCGGGGTCACCGCCTTGATTAATGTAAGCGTAGTCTGCAACATTAGACAGACCGAGAAGCTTCTTTTCTTCGTCGGAAGAGCCAGCAATAAGCTGGTAAAAAATGTGATAATTTCTCTCTGTAGGGGGTTGAAAAACAAGACGGGATCGTTCAAGAAGATAAGTACGAATTTTGGCACCAATAATGTCAATATCCTTGTTAAAGAGAATTTCAAGATACTTTCCAAAACGAGACGAGTTATCGTTTCTTGTAGTCTTTGCGTTACCAAACGCTTCCATGATGGGATTAGTAGCCAGGATTTGCTCTTCGGTCTTGCTCATTGCTTCAGCAGTGTTGAAATTTGACCGTTTCTTGGGGCGCAGTGGATCTTCCACAGTAGCAAAGTATCGCATAATATATTTTGCAGAAACAGTCTTACCCGCACCTGATTCACCGGACACGACAATGGTCTGGTTGCCGTTGTCTCGGAGCATACAGCGGTAGGCATCTTCAGCAATGGCAAACAAATGGGGCTCTAATTCACCACGTCGCTTGCCGGAGTACGCTTGAATAATGTCAGGGGTATACAAGGAGTCTATCCTCTGGAAAGGGTTCGTGGCAATGAGAACAATGCCAGAGTATGTATAAATGTTAAGTTGGCCATATCTCATGCGAATGGCATGCAGAACGGCAGGTTCGTTAAGATACGACAAGCTTGTAAGATCTTCTGTAGCCTCCAGAATGGGAGGGTTTCTGAGCGGTGGAAGCTTGTCATTTTCAGACTCAATCAGATCCTGCGTTGTGCTAATGGTGAGTTTCTAGTGAGAGTTAGCAGTGCTTCCTTGTTTTGTAAGACAAAACTTACCGTTCCTTCTTCATTTTCTACCGTGAGGATAAGAACGACGTTAGACCCATCAAGGGTTTTTTCAGAGACAATAGCGCCGATCCAGCCTTCTTTATCGTCTTTGACCCAACAACGGCTACATAATGTTAATAGTTGACACGTTGGGAGCGAGCTCAGGGGCGCTTGGGAGATCAGGTCCAAGGGTCTCAGGGGAAAGTCTAAACACACAGAGCATAGCAGAGAGACTGCGCCAGGCTGGTGGAAAATCTTGTAAATTTCAATGCCAAATATCACCAAGATCTCCCTGAAATATACAGTGTGTTCCCCCTGGATCAACCCTAGATCTTCCAGATCAGGTTGTACGTCGCCCTGGTCTCGGATCAGAGCCAAATCGCCAATTGAGCTCGGAAATCGTGAAAATACTTACGTATCAACATCGTAAAGCGATACCATGATTATATCACAATTATAGTCTGGTGGGGTATATTATTTCGTGTGTATGCTTGGATCAAGGGAGCCAGGAGAAAGGAGTGTGAACACTGCGACAGTGGTCCTGGAGAACACAAGGCTTTTTCCACGACAATCAAAAAGCTTGTAAATATTTCCTCAAAGCAAATATAAGGAGAGAAGAAAAAAAAGGACTTTGAAATTCAGAGAATATATAAAATAAGGAGTAAAGACAAATGGAATTAAGGACCCTATTTCGACAGAAGGAATAGTGGACACTACTTTCCTAACCCTACCGAGATTCTTATATCGGAGACCATACATGTAGATAAATTAACTGCTTACTGAAAGTCTCGAGCGCGATATCTTCCAGCAGACGCTACAGGTATTGGAGTGGTTCAATAAATATTTGAGATTGAATTATACAAGTTTGAGGATGCAAAAGTTGGGGGTTCGAGGTCACTTGTTTACTCCTGTCGGGCTTCTCGGGCTGCTAAGAGCTTCTGCATGCGCTTGTTGTTGAAGTCGGCTTGTCGCTCACGAACGTTCTCTGCCCAAACACCTAGACCAATGCCGATGAAGGCGGCGTACAAGTATCCGCGAGGCTTGAAGGTGAGAGGCTTGTTTCTAAGGCCTCTAGCAAGGCCGTTGGTGGCGACGCCTGTAGGGTTAGTTCAATGGATCTAGAGGTAGTTTTGGTATCGCAACTCACCTAGAATGGCCCAAATTCCGAGTTCTTCGTAAAATCCCATGGTTATAGATCTAAGTAGACAGTTGCGGGTAGTGGAGAAGTCGCTAACGAAGGTGGTGTTGAAGGTTGGGACTATACTTTCAGAAGGTTTTCATTGGCTGAAGGTCAGTGCTCTTTCCTACGCAGGGGGGACCTCAGCTTAGCGTACTCCTAGTACCGCAGTGAAGGGAACTAAAAATTTTGGTGCCAAATCAGTACAGCGGAACCCGACACACAGATCAAACAATGTCGACAGAAGCCGAAAAGAAGCTGACTCCAAAGGAGCTGAAGGCATTGCGACGAGCAGAGAAGGTTGCTGGCAGAGGGGCTGATGCTGCTCAGCGCCCCCAGCAATCGGCGCCTTCTAAAGAGCAAAAACCTCGTCAAAAGCAGCATCAGCAGCAAAAGGGCCACGGTGCCGCCACCATTACGACTGTTCCGGCAGCTGTGCCAGTTCTCGACAAGAAAATTGCATTGTTCGGTCATCTTGAAGTGGCCACGAAACTGACGTCTGCCGCTGCCCACAATGAGGTTCATCCTACGATTCTGCATCTGGCGCTCCAGATCTCATCGTTCAAGGTTGTTGGATCTTCTGAGCGATGCAAGACAATGCTAATTGCGTTTAAAGACGTGATTCGTGACTACGAGACGCCCGAAGGCACTACATTGAGTCGAAACCTGACGAGTCACTTGAGTCATCAAATTGACCACATCAAGTCTGCGCGGCCACTGAGTGTGAGCATGGGAAACGCGATTCGGTGGTTGAAGCTGGAGATCACTCAATTGGGAATTGACATGACGGATGCCGAGGCAAAGGAATATCTACTTGCTCAGATTGATACGTTTATCAAGGCTAGAATTGAGTATGCTGATCGGGTTATTGTGGAAACTGCTGTAAATAGCATTAATGATGGCGACACAATCTTGACATACGCCAGTTCAAAGGTTGTGACGCAGACACTGATTGAGGCCAAGAAGCAGGGCAAAAACTTTAGAGTGGTAGTTGTGGACTCGCGGCCACTGTTTGAAGGCAAACCGTTAGTGAGAAAACTGGCAAGTGAGGGCATTTCGGCTACCTATGTGTTGATCACAGGTCTTTCGTACGCCATGAAAGATGTTACTACGGTATTCCTAGGTGCCCATGCCATGCTGTCGAATGGTATGCTCTACAACCGTGTGGGCACTGGTATGATTGCCCTTTCTGCTCAGTCAAAGAACATTCCTGTTCTTGTTTTATGTGAATCCATCAAGTTCTCGGATCGTGTGTTGTTGGATTCGGTTACATTTAACGAGCTGGGCTCGCCCAACGCTCTGGAAAGCTTGTCCATAGACCCTGAGGGAGCTGACATTCCGTCGGCCGCATTGCAGAACTGGCAGGAAGAGCCCAAGCTCCATATTCTGCAGGTTCTCTATGATGTGTCACCGCCGACGCTTATCAACAAGGTCATCACAGAGGTTGGCTCGCTACCGCCTTCGTCGGTGCCTGTCGTCCTGCGCGAGTACAAGTCAGGATACTAGATAGAGAGAAGCATGTAATGATTATATTATGTTTTATTTTATTTGTCGTTTCGAAAAGTGCGCACGCGACTACCAGGCTGTGCCTCCATGAGCAGTACTGTGCGCTCGACTGAATTCGTCCCTGCGGCGTCTTGAAAACTCACCGCCGTTTGCCCGCAGAACGCTTGCTCGCGAAGGAAGTCGGGAGTGGGGGAAATCAAGCCAATGCGTAGCATTTCTCGGAACCAAGGAGCCAAGGAACCAACCACAATCGGTTTCAGTGCAGCCCAACATTTTGAACTATAAATGTATTTGATTGTTGAAAACTCCCACTGCCCTTTTACTTCCTTTTCCTCTCCCTTATCTTTTTGCGTGTGTTTTTTATTTTTTTTCGTTTTTACCCCAGATTTAACAAACCCTCCTCAGCCCCCCAAGCAAGCTAGCCACATCATAGAATGACGGACAGATACACGAACAGTGCTATTGCGGACGACTCGGACGACTCGGACGACATCATCAGAAGGCTCAGCAGCGAGCCTACCCCTGCGCCAGGGCCCTTCAACAAGGGCCGTGGTGGTTCGGGCGGCTCACGTATTCTCAAACGCCGCGAGTCCAACGCCAATGTTGATGCCATTCACGACGTGCTTCTCCCGTCCGACATTTCCCCCGCTCAGATGTACCTCACAGACTCAGGCCATTTGTACCATGCTGGCCAGCTGTGCATTGTGTTGGTAGGCTTGCCAGCTCGCGGTAAAACGCACCATGCGGTTGCGCTAACTCGGTATCTTCGTTGGCTGGGAGTGAGAACACATGCGTTCCATCTCGGTGACTATCGTCGTAAACTGAGCGGGGAGAAGTTCAAGGTGCCAGACGACTACTTTCAGCCTGTTGCAAGCAAGGAGACGGTGGAATTTCGAGAAAAAGTGGAGAAGGCTTGTATGGACGACCTGTTTGGGTTTTTAAAAAAGCAGGGTGGACAGGTTGCGATTTACGATGCAGTGAATGCGACGGCAACAATACGGCGAGCACTCAAGGCCAGGCTGGAAAAGGAGGATGTGGGTGTGCTGTTTGTGGAGTGCATTACGACGGATGACGAGCTTGTGGCGAGAAACGTGCGTGACGTCAAGCTCTCGTCGCCCGATTTCCAGGGTTTAGACTACAAGGACGCCGTTAGAAACTATCTACGACGCATTGAATTGAGAATACCGCATTACGAGACCATGGCAGAAGAGGAGCTGAGTTATATTAAGCTGATCAATGTCTCTGAGCGGTTTGTACTAAACCGCGCTCCGCTTGGTTATTTGCAGAACCGCATTGTGTTTTTCTTGATGAACACGCATATTAAGTCTGGCTGTGTATACTTTGCGCGTGCAGGCTGTAGTGCCACCGACTCTGAGCTGAAGTACAAGAACGACGACTCGCTAAATGATGCTGGTCGCGAATACGCAGAGAAGCTCAAGACTGCGGTGCTGGCGCATATTGAAGAGCGGCATATGCTGCTTCAGAGCGGGCGGACCACAGCATTAGATACGCCTGCGTCGCCTGTGGGACAGGATACCACCATTGAATCTGCCATGTTCCCTGAAGAGCAGATCCAAACCCGACTTGCCAAAGCCAAGGAAACGGTTCCCGAAAAGCAAAAGCTGTGGACAACGCCGACCCCGACGACATCGCTAATGCTAAGCAAGGCCGGGCAATTGCCGTCACAGCTGATTGTGTGGTCGAGCAAACGCATCCGCACCATTGAGACTGCCGAATACTTTGAGCGCGAAGGGTTCCGCGTCACGCACCGGTCTCAATTGACTCAATTGAATCCCGGCAATGTGGATGGCATGACGACAGAGGAGATCAAGGCCAAGTTTCCCAAGGACTACGAGGAGCACCAGGAGAATCCGTACCACCATCGGTACGCGCGTTCCGAGTCCTACCACGATCTGGCTGTGCGTATGGAACCGCTAATCATGGAGATGGAGCGCAACCGCGGCGACCTACTTGTTATTGCCCACGAGAGCGTTTTGCGCGTGCTGTATGGGTATCTCATGGCATGTACAGTGCAGGATATCCCATTTTTGAAGTTTCCCCGAAACGAGATTGTTGAGATTGTGCCAAACGCTTATTACAACGTTGCGAACCGCATTACCATGCAAGGCGTCACACCCTGAGTAGGGTTTATAAATAATAATAAACAATGTACTCAAGCTGTACATGTACTTTTAAGATTGTTCTTATAAAAGGATTTTTTTTTGTAAAGACGGCGCCTTTTCTAGATTGATACAAAACGTAACTTCCCCGATATTATCTGTAACAACCAATGTTTAATATTGATTCCGACGTTTTTGCAGCCAACTCGGGTCCCCAAAAGTTCGTTAGAAACGCTGATGGTCTTGTTAGATTACAGTTCCTCTCAAATTGGGTCTTCAAAAGACCCTTGTTTTGGAACCCATGGCCAAGCTCAAAATTGTCAATAGGAGCACTATCTTTTAAGACTACAAATCCTTGTTGTATACTATCAAGTAAAAACTGAGTTAACTCTGTAAACTCAATTCAAGGGCAAGTGTCATCTAATTCCATTAGATTATCAGCACCACTAATGAACTCGAGACCTGTGGAAGTCTTAGCTGGCTGCTAAAACGTCTGTTTGAATAATAAAGTGTCAGTTGATATAACAAGATAATAGTAATAACTCTAATAAACTGACCTTTCTTGCAGTATCTTACACAACTCTTGCGCTTCATCACGTTCTTTTACCTCCCGTGATGGTGATTTCGAACAGGAATTTTACCGGGTGCACGCTATCTGAAGGTCTTCATAGCGCTGGCCTAAACATATCAATTGATATACATGTACAGTATATACCATCGTCGCCACGGATGAACCTCGATTTCTAGAGTACGATTGTGCAATACCCAAGAATTGGTTGATGTATAAAAAGTATAGGTATATAAAAAGCGTACACATAGCTCTTGGGGATCCTGGAGTCTTTTTCATATTGAGCGGCTGCACCAAATAATACAACAAACGACTCTTTTCCTCATGTTCGTACGTATTGATGTATTCAATGCTGGACTTATTCCGAAGTCGATGGGACGTCCTTTCAAACATGATTTTGAAAGCCACTCTAATCCACTCCACTCGCATATATACACGCCGGCACATTATGATACATGAAATAAAATATAAAAAAAAACCAGGCAGCATACATGGCATGCACATAATTGGCATTTGAAGCAAGTCTACATGTAAGCACTGGCAGCATGACTGATTTTCTAATTAGAAAAACTAGCTCTAGGCTAGCTGTAGTCCGTACATGAGTTATGTTAGTTGCCGGCGCCGAGCTTGGGCCCTCAGAAGCACCTCTCCCACCACCGCGCATACATAGAAACATTGATGTACTATGTAGTACAGAATAATAAGCGCCGTGACGCTTAAATTTTGAAGCGTTCGTGCACAGCTGTGCAAGTTGAGCTCAAGCTCCACGTACGTACACTGAGATGCGTGTAGGAGTGCTGATTTAACGTTTAAGCGGGCACTTTCAATGTGCAGCTGTAGTGTATGTCCGTAATCTTTAAACGCTTTCTTTAATGTATGAATATTGATGATAATTGATATTCATATACGGTCGGTTTGAAAATAACCGTATCCAAAGTTTATACATGTATATCGGATTTGAATTTTTAATACCAGTTGACTGGAATCAACGATCGCACGCGTTTCAGCAGCTGCTAGCCGGCTGAACCAAAAAAATATGGAGACATGATCTCAAACCGCAGCACGTAATCATAATTAAGGGTCAAGGTGCGGAATCAGGAGCCGTGGCACCGGATCGTGATACGAAGATTGAACGGGTATTATTACTACATATATACTGATGATTGATGTTCAAGAGAACATTTGAACGTTATCGATCTTTGAATGAGGAGAAAATGAGGGAAGCATTTGAACATTCGAAACTATAAAAAATAAGTTTGATAAAAACATTTGAAGCCAGTGGTGCCATTAAACGATATCACCAGTTGGCAGTGATTTTCCCAGTAAGCACATGTAGTGGCCTTTGAAGTTTAGAACCGTTGGAACTCGATCGCTTCAAATATTTTCAAATGTTGTCAGTTAGTAGAACTCGGAGCGCATGCATTTTTCAAGTTGAGCGTTCAAAAGTTTTCAGGGCTCTGGGGCGGTTAGCATTAATGGTTAGCTAGTAGTTGCGTATGCGCATAAATGGTTAACTTGGAGCGACATAAACTCGCACTTGCAAATTCCAAGCGCGCGTGCGAAAACCCCAAACATCAATTAATGGAATTAATGTTGCTTTGAGCTGTAATAAGTTGTGTAAGTACGCGAGAAATAAAGCACCCAATCATACACTGGAAACAGGTGCTCCTGCTGTTCAACGTTTTTTTCCTCTTTAGTTTTATTTTGGCTACATACACCACTTTCTAACACATGCATTTTTGAACATCCAGATGTCGAATACATACAGTACGTATGTGCTGTATGTGTATGTACGGTTAATTTTTGTAAGCACTTGAGCAGAAAAGTATACTCGAGCATCAATTGTGACATGAAATAAAAATGTTCTCAAACGACACGACATTCTACTCGTACAAATAAATGTCGACGTCACAAAAAAGAGACAAAAGTTTCAAAACCCAAAATAAAGTGGCTGCTTCAACGTTTGCTGCACGCTGCACAGCTAATGCAACTCTAAGTCCCATTTTTTTTCTCTCTCCCTGGGCCTGCTCTCTTTCTCTCTCCCATGCCATGTATCATTGGTGTATGTATGTCGACGTCCCTCTTGAACAATTGGAACTTGGGACTTGACACTTTGGAGATGCCGGTACCAGGCCCTGCTCCAGATTCATGTATGCCTGACGTCCGTTATCGATCAAAACTCCAAAGCCCACGAAAAGCAAGGCATGCCCGCCCTTTTTCCTTTCTCGTGTTTTTTTTTTTTTTTCCCCTTGAGTTCAAAGTTTAGTGTTGCATTTCCTTCAGAGACACTCTACCGCCCCAACCAGTCTACTTTTGGGGCATACGAGTATATTGATGATAAGCCTTTTCGTATACATGAAATATGTGGTCTCCACACACACACACACACAGGGCCCAGTCCTAATCTTGATCAAATGTTTTTGATTTCTTGTATTTTTGGTTTTTTTGAAAATTATTATTATTTGCAAACTGGCCCGTAAGCTGACCCGTACCGTCTGGATGGCTTGCTGGCCCAGGTGCCCGACAACAGTATACTGAGCGCGGAAGCGGAAAAGAATTCAAATGACGCCGAGTGAGAGAAACAGTTGAACATTTTCATATTGAGCGTCTGAAATCGAAATATATATTACTGTTACTCGTATGAATAATAATTAATGATGAAAAAAAAAAAAAATAAAAAAAAAAAAGGCTTGAAAATATTGCAATTGAATTTCGTATGAGTTGATCTCTACTGGCTCGCGACCTAAACAAGATCCATGCGTTTTTAACCAAAAAAGAAAATTGATTTTATATGTGGGAATATCGATGATAAAACCACTGCAAAAAACACTTGAATGGCCATTCGTCCAACTGTGAAAAGCAAAATTAGAACTCTGCGTCAACAGCGCTAGCTTAAAAACCGCGATATCAATGGCGTAAGCAAACATTTGAACTCCCAATTGATAATAAATATACATGAAACGGACTTGAATGCCTATTTAGGTCTAGCTTAATATGTTGCGGAGTTTTCACCTAATGAGGAAACGCACTAATATAATTGCCCTCCCCCTCTCTCCGCGGGCTTATAAGAGGCGAAAAAAGAAACGGAGCATTGATTGATATTCATCCTGACTAATGGGATTGCCCCCTAAAAAAAAAAAAAGTCTCCATATTATGCACATGTAGCCCCAGAATAGGCTCCATAAAAATAAAAAAACGAGTTCAAAAGTTTTGATATACAATGTGTGTGTAGTACTAGTACTAGTAGTATGAGATCCAATCAATACAACCACTAGTAGCGATAGCATGCACTAGTGCTTGAGTCCAATCGAGCCTCGGATATCCATGATCCAATATCATATTTCTGGAGTTATAAATATGATTATATTGTATGAATATATAATTGCTGGTACTCAATATACAGCCCCGATAGTACTTGCCACTGCTCGATACTAGTACACACTTACACACTGATTACAGTGCAAAAACCTCACCGCTGGTATTTTTCTTCGTTAAATTTGCTGTTCTCACGTGTGAAATATCCAGGTCTGTGTTTTTATTTTTTATTTTTTTTATTTTGGCAGTGGTGGTCACTAGTGCTTCTGATATTATAATTCACACGGCCATGAGCGAAAAAAAGGAGAAATATTATGGTGCAAATCCACCGAATTAGGTCCTTCTTGGCGAGAGAGAGAGAAAGTTCAAGGTTCTGTGGAGCTACTCTCGCGAGTATACTGGAGACGAGATATCAATGACACAAAAATAATATTATAGAGAAGATTGATTTACATTGAATGATTTTCAAAGGCGATAATAGGGCCCTTATGTGTGTGTGTGTGTGTTGTCCCGCAGGGAGAACCGCACACAGCAGCACCCTTAAACTCCGCGCTTCGAAACTCAAATTGAAACCTTGAAAAAATAGCCTTGAGCCTTGAGTACTAAACTTTCTCGAGATCTTTGGAAAAAGCGCAGTGGAAACGGTCAACGCGGAGGGAACAAAGTCGCGCGCGCGCGCAAGGAACACGAAAAACTTGCTGCAGGCCCAGCGCAGACCCAACGCGCGCGCGCGCACACCGCTGGCAGCAGCAGCAGCAGCACAGCGGCGTTGTCAGTGTTGCTTCCGCCACCACCACCACACCGGCGCTGTCTGCGTAGTATCGACCACCATCACAGTAGTCGTGTGGTGGCTATCAATGCTCCCACGCAGTCACACAGGCCTTGTTGCTCCTTCTTTTTCCACTCTAACTGGCCACATAGCTCCATACTCTTCCACATAGTAATATTCCCGGATCTCCACTATACATGGCGCAAGTGCTACTGGTGCTTTTGCACGCGCACACAATTTGAGTTTTTCTGCGCACATCACGATAGTTCAGTTCCTACAGCAATGCGCGCGCTAAAATCATCCACCCGCATTGGGACGTGCATATGGATACGCACTGGGCTGCGCTGCATGGCGTATATACTCGCACTCAAGTGCTAATAGTAGATTTGCAAAAGCAAAGAAAACTTTTTCTTTTTCAAAAACTCAAGAGCAAAAAAAAAAAAAAAGCGACAAAATTTCCCTTTCAGCTCGCTTCGACTTTGCGGAAAAAACAAATTTCAACGGCAGTCCTATCACTCGGCCATTAATCACCAACCGTCCAACCATTAAAACCTATAAAACCTCTCGATCTGTCTCCTTTTCGCAAAACTTTCACCCCTTCCACCCTCTTCCTGCTCTTCGCGCTCTTATTTATTTCTCTGCCAGCATAGGTGCATCCAATGATGTCCGCATACCCAGCTCAGCCCTCCTACTACGCGCCTGCATCGCAGCAGGCAGCCTACGCGCACCAGCCAGATCAAGCTCAACCGCACCAACAACAACAGCAGGCCCCCTCCTCTCTCGCATCGCCGTCGCTCGCAACCCAGCCTCAGTCGGCCTCCCCACAATCCGCTCAGGTGGCCCAGGCAGCCCCCGCTCCGCAACAACCCCACCAACAACAGCCCCAGCAGCCCCAGCAGCCCTACTACTACCAGCAACCACAAGTCCAAGCAGGCTATCCCTACGGATATGCCCCAGCCACTACTATGGCCGCGTCCTCGGACATGGGCTACCAGGCTTACCCGTATCAGTACCAGCAGATCCAGCAGCCTCCCCAGGCCGCCAGCTACCTGCAACCTTACCAGTACCTCCAACAGCAGCAGCAGCAGCAGGCGCTCTACCAACAGCAATACCAAAATGCGTACCACCAACATCAGGGAGTCCCCATGATGCACACAATCACTGATCCCACTGGCCAAAAGCCCCCACCCAATATTAAACCTAAAATCACCACCACGCTGTGGGAAGACGAGGGCACCTTGTGCTTCCAGGTCGAGGCGAGGGGCATTTGCGTTGCACGACGCGAGGATAATGACATGATCAACGGCACCAAGCTGCTAAACGTGGCTGGAATGACGCGTGGCCGCCGAGACGGCATTCTCAAGGGCGAAAAGAACAGACACGTCGTCAAGGCCGGCGCCATGCACCTCAAGGGAGTCTGGATTCCATATGCACGCGCGTTGGACTTTGCCAACCGCGAAAAAATCATTGACCTCCTTTATCCGCTTTTCGTCACAGACCTCAAGGTTCTGCTCTACCACCCGGCCAACTTTGCGCGCACTGCTCAGGTTTTGAACGCGGCCGAAAAGCGCAAGGCGGAGAAGAAGGACACGGAGAAGGACGACGTGAAACAAGAAGACGACAACGAAAAGAAGCTCGCCTCGCCCACCGGACCCCCTACGCAGCAGTCTCTTTCAGGCCGCTTCAGCGTTGACCGCATCGTGTCCACCACCCCTTCCTCCACCCCTCCTGCCACCAGCTCCTCCACGCCCAACGGCAAGCCCTACTACTTTAACGTGCCCGACCAGTACGAGTCCATCAACCCCGGCGCGTCCGCCGCGTACGTGAGCCCCACCTCGCGCATCTCGACGCCCGTGTCTGCTCCCGAAGTGTCCCACAATTACATGCAACGCTACCAAGGGACGGGGGCCCCCACGCAGGGCGCCCCTGCCCAAGCGCCCGGCTACGCACCGCAACTTGCGTCGTACAGCCAAATGTACACCCAGCAGGTCGATACGCGGGTCCCGCTGGTGTCTCCGGCGAGCTCGACCAGCGGCGGCAACGCCACGCCCAACTCGGAGGCTGCCGCACCGCCTGATAAGGCGCAGCCCGTGGCGACGACGAGCCCTAAAAAAGAGACCAGTTATGAATAGTTATGAAAAAGAATGTAAAATCGAATACAGTTGCTAATAGAGACGAAGCTAATACACAAGATGCCCTTTTCCTTGCCTATGGATGTGCTTAAGTTGTCTAGTAATACACTGTGCAGACTTGAATGTTTGAAAAAAAAGGCTCAAATGCGCGTGTGCCAGCTCAAGCCCAGACAATATTTGAAGGACCTGCGTCATGCTTGTGTATATGCTGCTTGTGTCTTTTTTCAACGTCGACATCAAGTACTATACTGGGCCCGTTAGGCTACTTGATCCGGCGCCAGGCCGCGTAGTAGCATGTAAAAGCAGCAGCCCAGGTGTATACTTGAGCTACTAGCACCAGCTCGTACTACTGATAGTCGTTCGTGGTTGTTCTAAGTCACATACAGCACATGGCAAGTAAGGCACTTGGCATGAAGATGCAGCAAGCAGGAAGACAAAACCCAAAAACCAAAAAAAAAAACCAAAAAAAAAACTATAACAGCGAGATCTTGGGAGTACGCAGTGGGCGTGCCTTGGACGTATGCTGTATGCGCAGCGCACAGTGTATGTAGGATGGAAAAAAAAAAAAAAATGAAAAATTTTTTAATAACGTTGAATGCAAGAAAAACAGTGGGCGGACTGCGCTGTGAAGCACTTGCCACAGGCTCGTGCAGAACACAGAACATGGGGCAAGCTACTAGCTGGCAGGCCCAAAACACAGCTAGGACGAAGCCTTGAGGCTACGCCGTTAACGATGGCTAGTGATCAGCAGAGCGATGCCATGGGCTGGGTCAGCTGTGTGAGAATAAGCTACAGCAGGCGTATGGGGCGATCGCGGGGGTTGATCACTGATCGCTGTCAGTGCTGAGTCTAAGACACGTACGAACTTTTGAATTTTTGAAATGAATCAAGCAGTAGTGGGGGAAATAAAAGAGTTTGTCGAACGGAGCTGAACTCATGAGCTGAAGACTAACAAAAAGCCCTTGAGCACGCACCCGGTGCCGGGGACTGGAAGCATTTCGAGGAACGCGTGAAGCATGCTGCATATGTTGTGTAGACGCAAAACGTAGGGGTAAAGAACATTTGAAGCAAGATCATCAGTTTTAGAATGCAGACTTCAAGCTTTGATGAACATTTGAACATTGAACATCAAAATCTAAAGACTTGTGACCAAGATGGAGACGGAGGCCTGGGTTTGCTTGGATCCGAACCAGAACAAATTATACAGGCCGTTAACTCTTTCAATGTCAGAGTACGCACACAGCGAATCAACAGCCTTTTGATTCGAGCTCTTGAATGTATGATTGTCTAAATTTAACTCAGTCGAGTACTCGATCGCATGTCATGCTACTCTTGTGGCAATCATTCACGTTGGCCCTCCATCGCCATCGCCATCGCCATCGCAGCGCGCGTGCACAGCCATCAATGATGATATCATACTCTCTGCACATCAATCCGAGTACTTGCAATGGGCGTGCCATTAGTGATGATTATTCAGCACCCTTTTTTTGAACAACTTGCCGCTGGAATTTATAAATCCATGGCATGCCGACCCACTAGTTTGATGATTAATTCTGGATATGATCGAGATATCAATTCTAGCGATCTCTTTGGTGTAGCTGCGTGCTATACTTTAGCTACACACGCATAGTACATGGTATACATAACGTTCGACGATCAGTTGAAGATCATTGGATACGTAATTAATCCTATGTAGCTAGAGTACTATAAGCTTATAACTAGCTAGCTAGCTACATCATGCTATGTAGTTGGCCTTGAAATGATATCTCCGCTTTTTTTACATTCCAACCGCGTCGATATATTTGAAAGTTTTTACAAACTATTTTTGTCGGCTATATCCACACGTATGTCATGACCTGTGATATAACTTTGCACAGCCTTCGCGTAAAAAGTTGGCCATGAAAAATTTAGCTTGACCCAAAATATATTCAAAGTCAAGCTACTACGTACTATGAAGTTTTTAACAAGTCAATGTTTGCTAGCTGTATACATCCGGTACCGTTGTACAAAGTTCCAGCTGATATATTTCTTTGTACATGTATAACTTGAAAACATTGCAACACATTTGACGGCGACCCATTGATCAATGGCAATGCCAAAAAATTTGTGGCTCGTCCCGGCCGGGTCCCGTTCAAAATGAGTTATTAATGTCTGTATGTGTACTGTGCGTGCACTCGCGCAATAGTCCGCAGCCGACAATAGGCCGCAGGTCGACGACATCCATCGGATCCATGTCGGCGTCAACGTCAACGTCAACGTCAACTATCAACTCATGTGCAAGAACCTTGAAGCATGGGCAGCTAAGCAGGCAGGCGCCGGGAGCCCGACCAGCAAAGGGGTGCGTGCGCAGCTATAGCTGTGCACAGCGTGCAGACTAGCAAGTAGAGTTCAGGCAGCTGTCAGTTACGTAGCGCTACTGGCCATGTACTACGTGGTTCAATTTGAACGTTGAGGGCAACTCGAAAAGCCCAGTGCGCGCGCTGAACAAAAAAAAAACTATATGCAGTATTCAGTGTCTGTATACGAGGAGCTAGTGATATCATGAAATATGGAAAATTAGTGATGTACTGTGTCACTGGTGTTCATAAAGACCGTGACGGGTCCCAGAATAGAACATAATGAAAAAATTAAAAAAAAAAAAAAAATGTTAAGGACAAAGAATTTAAAGCCACACCGCGGAACAAAGAAGATCAATGAGTGCCTCTAGCCTAGTAGTAAGCTAGGTTGAGGAGCGCTAGCTAGCTATAGCACGCGCGCTCTGAGTGCACATGCATATGAGGAGACAGTCGGCCGGCGTCCTGACCTATTTGGCGTCAACTTGAACGTTCCAAGTTCCTTGGACTCGAGATCTGCATAGTGGCCAAAGCTCGTTATTTCTGACAACGTCACTGGCCAGTGAGCTTCCAGCATTTGCAATGACCCTACGTAGTACGTCCAGCATGAATGGATCCAGCTGGCCGACGGCGTGCACCGCCTTCGAGATCTACAGCTAGCGCTAGCGACATATATCGTGCAACTTGGGAGTTAACTCCGCTTAAGACGCCGGCATTCGAACCTCGAATTCACGCGCGCCTCGGCTCTCTTTTTTCGACTGCTGGTTTTATGCGCATCAAACATTGTTTTGATATCTCTAGCATGGATCTATCAACGATTATAGCTGACTAGGGATGAAATGCATGAAACAGCATTAATTGAACTTGGAAAATTATAGTATACGGTGAATATAAAAACGTAAAAAAAAACGAAGACGTACACGAAGCAGTATAATCGATGACGACATTCGGGCTCTACTATTGATCATAGCTCTTGAGCTGGACACGGCTTTTTTTTATTTTATTTTTTTTCAAAACTAAACATGTAACTAGCCAATTAATTTGAAGCTGATACTGGTGTCGTACGGCCGTTTGTGCAACCTGAAGGCCTGCGCCTGAGACCAAGAAGCCTAGTGCGGGCAAACTTGGATCCGACCATCCGTATGATCATTGGTATTGTCGACGTTGACCCTGTACGTTGCTAGCTATATCTACGTACTATAGTAGCTAAGCTAGTCTCATAATGGATCTTTCGAACCCCTTGAAGGCAAAGCGTCCAGTTGCATACGACATTTTTACGAACCTGAAAATATATTCCAAGTTTGAAGCGCGCGCTAAGCTCCCTACAGCTCCAGAAATAATTTTCAATGCGCATTAATTCGTACTATGCTCCAATGTTAATTTCGTGGGGGGGGGGGGGCCAGATCCCCAATTGGCTTTTGCCTCACAGCTGCAGCGACGTCTGCCATTTTCTATTCCCAAAACGGCTTTTGAACACCCACATAGCGCTCAGATCAAGCGTTGATTGGCTGCCAGTGCGTTGATATTATAGGATTGGATATCGCCGTACGCGTTTCTTGCATATTAGAACTTGAATCAATGATGCAAAAACGTACGGCTTTTTTTTTTTTTATCAAAACTGCCATATATGTGCACTCAAGTGCTTGCAATGCATGGGTGAATGAGAACAGTATGCACTACACAGGGCGGGCGGCGCTTTGCGAACCAATTTAAAGACCCACATCCCTGTGTGCCTGTCGACGGCGCCCCGGCACGTTCAAAGGCTGTGATATCATAGCTATTATTGATCGCCATACTTGTGTGCCTGAGTGAGTGCAACTGGCATAGGAGCGTTTTCAGCATACGTGCATTTTCAAGTTGGCTCAATCAGACATGTCATTTGAACTGGGCCGGCGATGAAATGCATCTGAATTAATGACATTCTAAAGTTAGAAAGTATAGTTGACATATAACAAGAAAAATAATAGTAAAAATAATAATCGAAAGATGATTTATGCGGATATCAATATTGAGAATCAAGTATTGGCAGATTCAACAAACAGCCCATCTATACTTCAGATGTAAATTTCTGATGATACTGAATTCTTAATATGCAATTTACAGTGTTCAATGTCTGCAGCTGAGGAAACAAAAACAGTCTGAACGTTTTGTTTGGTTCACGGTTCCTTTCTCATTCACTGTGTTCCACATGTATGCAAGGCAAACTCTGAATCCTGGAGACGTCACATAGATCGATCCTCGAGGGGGGCCGGCCCAGCCGGGATCCAAAGTTTCAAACATTGATGAACGTTATCGCCTGCAAAAAGGCGCGCGCGCTTGTATACATACCTGATCGCTTCAGTACGTACTGATATTGATGTGCTCAAATGTCGACTGACGTTAAAATGGGTCTGGAAACGGCGATTTATAAGGGGGGCAGATGTAAGTCAAAAGAGCATATATTGGTGCACATCCTTTTGATGTGCTTGTGCAGGAAAGTAATCATAAGAAAAGACAACAACCAGTTATAACATATATTGAATACTCAGTGCTAGCTAGCGACATTAATTTTTAAAACACAAAAAACTCGGCATGATGGGCTCAGAATTGGGTAATACTAGCTGAGTATTAAATGTTCGTATATTTGACAACAGTAGTACTTTTCAGCTGTGAAAATAGTACTAACAAAACCAGTATACTCGTCCTGACACTGAGGTTCGTTAGTACATTTTCTGTACAAAGCATTGCTACCACCACCCCGAACTGGGGCTTTCAAAGGCCTTTGATATCCTTGTTAGCGCTTCAAATGACAGCTGTCCTATAATTTTTTATTTATTTTTTTCAATATTTTTATTTCTATAGTAGTTTTTTCTTTATGCTACCAGTGAGCCCAATATGATGGACTGCGTTGAATCAATAACTATGCCGTTTTGGGTAATTAGAGCTACACATACCGATCAAAATATATTTATTGATACGTGTAGTATATAATAATATTTTATAGCTACCACACGACCAAACGCGCGCGCATATGATGAATACTATATGGGTACATCCAGTACTACTGCTAATGTTACCAGTACAAGAATCAAAGTATTCCTCCCACTAATCAGGCTTAGTCAATATTGGTACCGATACAAATACCATGTAGCTTCGCTACTAGTGGTGGAGTACCAACGGTTTACTAGTTCCCCTCGCCTTATGAATTTGGGTCGACTCAATTGATTTCCACATGTATAGTATGGCACTCGGCCGGCAGGAATTATAATACCTGCGCACACGGTACCGCTATATGCCAACAACGGTGCGCCACCATGCGCACAAAAAACCCAAAATTCATAAACCTAGTACAGCGACATAAAAAAAAAAATAAACACTCAGGGGTTAACGGTTTATATAGTTATAACTGACTTCAATCACCATATGCATGCAGCATTCATGCAAAAAACGTAAAGATTTGAAGATTGCAATGATAGAGACGTCGACTCTTACTATGTGGATATCTTGATCGATCAAGAGAATACGGAGCTACAAATCATGTGCACTCTAGAGCTCAAAAAGAAGAGATTATCGATCATCATGTATCGACAACGTTACGTACCTAAGCACTTGGAAATCGATCAATTATTGGAATTTTTGTACATATCCTCAGCATTGAAGCTGCTATAGTACAAAGCTTGTGCTATAGCCAGCTACTACTAGCTATGTAGCTAGCTGATGATAATATTGATATCTATGGCACCCAGCGGGCTGGCCCAGTGGGTACTCAGTGGCGCTTATGCAACCCATCGATCATATCTGTACCCAATTCAAAACGCTTTTCACGTCGACTAGCAATTGATACTGATCTTATGAATATCAAACTACATAGTACTTTTGCACAGTGAATTCAGCTCAAACGCTCTGAAGATAAAAAATTAGGAAAGCACAGCCACTGTGTACATACACACGTACGTACGCGTGCTAAGCACAGTACAATCAAACATTTGAATGCCATGGCATGCACATTACAAGACAATAAAAAACTTTTCACCACCAAAATAAAAAGCAGTCCAAAAAGATAGCCCTACGGGGGGCTCGAACCCCCAACCTTGAGATAACTAGTTATCTAAGAGTCTCACGCTCTACCGATTGAGCTAGCAAGGCAATTTTCTGAAAGTCAAAAAATTAGTGGTAAACAGATAGTATAGCATTTTGATTAAAGGTAGAGCGTAAAATTTTGGTTTTATTTATTATTTTTTTTTTTTTAATTTTATTTAGCGTTATAGCATAAGCAGGCATTCCTTCAATAGAAAAAAAACAAAACCGTATTGCAACCACGAGGGTGATTGGGCTATTATATCGACTTGCCCCAACAAACCCACTAAGGCGCTTGATTGATACACAGCACAAGGCGTCTCCAATATGCCAGATGGGCAAGAACTTGAAGACGGAGAACAACCCAATCCAAGTGGAGTGGCCCACGCCGCTGGAAAGATTGGAACCATGGGTGTCGGATGAAAGACAGGAATACACAGAGATATGGAACGAGCATTACGGGCCAAGAAAGAGACCAATACAACAATAAAAGGAGAAACTACTCTCCAAGTGGCAAGACAAATCCGGCGATGGTTCCATAGAAAATTGGTACCGACAAGTCGTTTAAGATGCCAACTGCAGCATCAAGGTATCTAAACTCAAGACAAGATCATAAAAAAATGAGACGACGAGGGCATTGAGTCGGATAGATATAAAACTTATTAATATTTGTCTGTACTTTATATCTTGTATGAATTTCTTCGTTAATGTTTGTATACGCCTTATATCATTTATGTATTTGTTTGTTAATCCGTTTCTATTGTCTCATTTATATGATACCACCAGATGTATAATGTCTCCATGAACATGAACATGAACATGAACATGAAGTAAAACATCGCAAGTAGCTCCTTGATAGCTACGACCGCAATGCGTCTTTGCCTCGCGCATTTTGCCGGTACCATGAGCATCTTGCTCATAGATTGTTTGCCCATAAGCCAAAACACAAATCAGATACATCTGTTGTGTACTGGGATTAGGAAATCCTCCCCTTTTCAGGTAGGCGAAACCTTGAGCATACAGTTTCGAAGATTTTGCTGCCGTACCGGGGGCCCCAGTGTTGTCTAATTAGGAGCAAATTGAAGGAGTTCGAACCATCTCTTACGTATACCCCTCACGGGCTATAAACAATAAAATTTAAGAAAGTGGAAAGCCATTTTATATATATATATATTTTTTTAATTTTATTTTTTGCTACTTTACTTGTGGTTGTGAAAGTTTGATTTATATTTCTTATTTAGCGTTATAGCCGATTGGCCGGCATGGCGATGAATCCGTTTAATGTCCCATTGCAATGATCCGGCAAAAAATACGCTGTTTCGTCACTGAATAACAGGCTATGCAATTGCAAAATCTGTGGAGAAGGCAAATGGTACCTGCCCCTTATAGCCAATGCCAAATGCGGTTCCAGGATCACAAATCTTGTCAGTAAACTTATTTTGAGGGAGGCTCGTAGTAACTTGTGCGTCACCACCAAACTCAGGACTGCCCATGATCTATCAGCTGAGTAGTATGAGAGAATTTAACGTACTTACAGACTTGGTCGATTGTTAACACGGGAAAGCACGAAACGATACGTCAAATACTCACCGAATGACCCATAAACGGCGAGTGAAGCCAACGGTTTTGCTGAAATGTCCCCAAAACTGGATCTCTCAGCGCTACTCAACTCCAAACAGGGCCACAAGACATAGCAAGCTTCTGGAAAAGTAGTGTTAAGCACCTTCATGATGTTTTCATTTATTTACGTGAATTCGCCGTCTGTGGGGACTGAGGGAAGGAAGACGGTCTTGAAGGTACCTAGTCTGAAAAGTTTAGTCAAGTTTTATTCTTACTCTAAATATTGTACGCCTATGAAACAGACAACATGGACAGTATCTTAAATTCGAAGACTTCAATCTCAACTTAAACCTCTCCTTTGTCTTCCTCTTACTTAAGAGTGAAAAGCAGATCTTATACACAATATGGACTTTCCAAGGATTGTATACTAAAGTTTAGAGCTTTCCCTGACTTGAAATGTTTGCGGAAAAGTTAGTGTGAGGAGAACTCAAATCGAAACGAAGCATCATCGTCACAACTTCAAAGACAGTGAAGTGTCCACATGATGGCGATATTTAAGACTTGTGAATCAATAAAATCGGCATTGTGTGAAGTAGTTAGTTTCTAGCTCTCAAGTGCTATCAACATTGATTCAGATTAATGATGTCTTGCAAACCGATTTAGGCAGAGAGTCTATATGCAAAGAGTACTTCATAGGTGTGCTGCGAAAAGGCCAGACTCTGATCATGAAGAAGTTGATTTGGGAAGAATGCCCGTTCAAAGTTTACAATCCTTTGGTACCGCTCCAGCCAAATAATTATGCTTGCCCGTCCCTGCTTCTACAATAGTCGGGCTAATTAACGCTCATCCTATAAATAGCTGAGAAGGAAGGAGATATGGAGCAACTTGAATTTGAACATTGATGATACAAACCTAAAAAAAACAAAAATTACACGTATGCACTAGTATACGGAAAGAGTATGATGCCAACCGGGTGTGTTTTAGCTAAGTTGTCGTTTAGGAAAACATGCGAAGTTTATTGAATTCAAGATCTCGAGGTGAATTTTATACTTCAAATTGATCGGCATAGCAGCCTCGGCCGGATCTTATAAGATTATAATCCATGTCTTTGATCAATTTTAACATCATCTTTTTGTTTAAGTTCTTATTCTTGTTATAGCTCAACTAGAAAAGTACTTCTATCTAGGCTCCAATTGATTCAAAGTTCTTTCGAATAACAACAATGATCTACCCCGGAGCAGTACATTCGTATGTAGTAGTAACCCTGAGTGTAGATCTTCAAGTTGGTTGCTACATACTAGTATGCGCTATAGTTGCACGCGCACAGAGTTCTTGCGGAGCTCTAGACCAAACATTATGACGAAATGCTTCCGCCATCATAAGTCTCAACCTGAAGTAGAAATACTAGTAGCTTGAGCATGGAGCAACGCTTGAGTCAGAGGAATTTTATTTCGCAAGTCCAAGATTCCACTTTTAACCTTTCTATCGATCGCGACCGTTCAAGTTAAAAAAAGTTGGAAGGCTAATAAAAAGGTCGAAGTTCACGAAACACTCGAAACTTTGAGTTTTTCACATTTTCAGTTCCCAAGCGACAAATATTACTTTTTATGCGCGACTAGCATGAATAAATTGCACAAATAAACACTCATACCAGACAATAAATGCTGCTGACAAAAGTGACAAAAATGGAATTAGTGCCTGCACAAATCGAAAGGGCTTGATCCAAAAATTTTCAAAGCGCCATATACTGTTGTTACTCCCATCGTGTTAATCCCTAACAAATGGCATCACCGCAGCTGCCTGGAACTTACAAGGCGCTCAAAGTAATCGACAAGCAAAAAGTCAAAGAGATCAAAACTAGACTGGAGAAGGTTAAGCTCATTGATACAAACCAGAAAATCACAAGAACGAAAAATGGAGAATTCCTAATACCCGTGCTGCTGGAAGGCGAGCTTCCACCAGATCTGCAAAGCTGCGAGATCGTCACAATTGAGGTCGTGAAGAAGAATGAGGCCCCGTCGGTATCAGCCGAGCTGAAGACGGTCATTAAAGAAATCTTGGAAACACACGCGTTCAGCATGCCAGAAAATGTTAACAACGAAATACTGATCCGTGAAGCGCCTACTAGATACTTGGTCTACCCACCACTGCTTCTCTTCAGCCCTGGTGCATTCACCGGTTCCAAAGCCTGGTCGGCTTTCCTGCAAGACGCATCGTCGGCTGAAATCTTCTATAAAGACCTATTGTCGCGGTTGTCATCCCCGCAAAACTCACCACAGCTCACCCACGCTGCAGAGAACGCCCCGATTCCTGATAAAACGGATATTCTGCGGCTTCCTTCCAAGCTCCTCCCGCTGCATCCTGGCCGTGCCGCATTTGAAGATACCACCGGGGAGGGCGATGGGTTCTGGTGCACAGCGATTCAAAATGGGATCAAGCAAACATGGGCCCCCATGCACACCATGTTCAGCCGCGGCAACATTAAAGAAAAGGCCCGGATCCTTGGTTTGGCCACGGATTACTACAAGGCCGTCGGCGTGCTCACAACGGCCGTCGATCTGTACGCGGGCATTGGCTATTTTACATTTTCATACGCTGCTTCCGGCGGCTTCAAATCAGTACTATGCTGGGAGTTGAATCCTTGGTCCACGCGCGGCTTGGTTAAAGGTGCAGCACTGAATAAGTGGAAGGCCATTGAGGTTGGCACGGGAGAACATGCCAGCCTTGAGCGGGCCCACATTGCTGTGCCTAGTGATGTGACGACCACGGGCACGAAGGCTGCTAAGACGACAAAAATCAGTCCATTAATAGTAGTATTCAATGAAGACAACACACGTGCGTTTGACAGAATAAAGACGGCGTGCACGACTGACAAACCCTGCATTTCTCACATCAACATGGGTTTACTTCCACATGCTCATCTCGCGTTCCCAGTTGCAATACAGATATCTCTGTTCTCGGCGTTGCCAAAAGTCTATCTACATGTGCACGAAAACGTTGCAGCCGACGCTTTTGACCAGTGGATTACTGACACTAGGTGCGCCCTCCAAGCGTTAGCAAAAACTGAATCCAACATCCAATTCCTGCATTTAGAAAAGATCAAAACATATGCGCCAGGAGTATGGCATGTCTGCGGAGATTTTCTTGTACAAAAAACGTGAAATTAAACAACACAACTATATTACATCATTCGTCATTGAAATCTGGTAACTATTCAATAATCACCATGATCCATTTAGATTCATCATTTCATAGCCTTCTTCATTTTTCATTTTGAAATAGCCCACTCAAGGCAGGGAATTGCTCTAACAAAGCCGGTGGGAAATAGCTGGACATATTACTTGAGCCATTTCCGCTTGCTCCATGGAATGGATCTGGTCCAGCTTCACTTGTTGGCGGCGGGGATAATGTAAGAGCAGGCGCGTCGTTGTTGCCCCCATATATCGAGACTCCATTGTTTAGTGATCTTCTTTCCCGCTCGCTTTCTTCAACTAATGGCCTAATACATTCTTTTCCAGCTTCAGTTCGAAAATGCCGTCCTAATGCATCTGCCCTTGCAAATTTATGACCGCAGCCCCAAGCCGTAACACCATCCGCCAGAACTCCCTTGCACATGTACTTCTTTTCCCCTGAATGTAAAGCTTCATGACGTTTACGATCATGCTGACGTGCGAATCTTTTGTCGCATACTGTACACGCGTAGGGACGCTCGTCTGTATGAGTTCGTTGATGCGACCTCAGATTATAAGCACGCGTGAAGCGTTTATCGCACATGTCGCAGGCAAATGTGGAAGGGTGTCGCTGTACTCTTCTAACGCCTGAAGGCGCTGACGCCAGTTCTAAAATGTACTCTCTGGATGCGGATTGACTTCGCGATCTGCTTCGCGCTTGGGAGGCCGAGCTTGATCTGTTTCTTAGAGCTTGTCGTTGGTTGCGTTCGTGCCGCGTGGTAGCGGCTTGAGGCGACAAGTAGTTGTTTTCACTGGTCGCGCTACCTATACTTAAATTTGAGCCATTTCCATGAGCATATAACATCGTTCCATTGGCGCCAGTCAAGTCGGAATCTGAATGAGAGCGTCGTCTGCCAGTAGACGGAGGCAATAATCCCTGTCCATTGCCAAAGGAAGGGAAAGGCTCAATATCGGAATGTGATGGGGATAGAGATCCAGTTGATGACGCGTAAGGCGAATAAGCGTTTTGAACATCTACACTCTCAACCATAATTTCAGGTGTAGTCGCAACAAAATCATTGTCGGTAGCAGGTGAAGCTTGATAGATTGTCTCATTAGAATAGCCAGTTGTATGGACGGGCGGGTTGTTATTGTATAATTGTTGATTAGATATTGAGGGCCAGTTGGAATCGCCCAAGGAGAAATTGCTCGTTATCTGTTCCAAACCAGTCGCCGCACTGTCTGCATAAAGCGCAGGCGAGCTAGCAGTGGGAGGGAGTAGTGGTGAAGTCGAACCAAAGAGAGGAGAGTGCGCAATAGATGATGTGTCAGAATGGTTAGAATTAGACCTATAGTGGCCCATGGCGTTCCCAGGGACTAAAAACTGACCGTCCAGTGCTGTGCTGTTGCCTATTGTATCATCCAAGTCCAAGAAGGGAGACTCGTTAGGGTCCGATTGAAGCAGGCTCGTGAGAGGGGTTTGGCTTGGAAATAAGGAAGTCACTTCGGGTAAGCCACGCTGTGGTGGGTAATAAGAAGTTGGCGCGACAGGAGGCTCGTCGTCGTCTTCCTCCATCGCATTGCTGACTGGAGGTAAAGAAGATAGATCTGGAAAGTCTATACCGGGGATTCCAGGCTGCGAAAGATTAAGATAGTTCTCAATTAGTTCGTCGGTATTAGTTCTTTGGACAGGATGAAGCTGGTCATAGCCGCTGCCGTTCGGTAGGCCCTGCTGTGACATATGTGGCGACTAAAAAAATAAAAAACAGAAACAAGGGAAACACGCGTTAAAAAAAATCAAAGCAAATAAATTAGCACAGAATAGTAAAATTATGGCAGTGTATCGTAAAGACAGGCCAGGCGGGTTAAGAGAGAAGGAGAAGGAGAGGAGAGAGTGCGAAGAAGATGGTTGACAGTGAGCAGTTGGTGGTTTTGCTTGCAGCTGCGATGAATCTGAAAGTCTTGCAAGACAATTCTTAATGCTTACTCAGATTACATAAACATTACATCATCAAAACAAGCTTTAATGTATGTGCCTGGACACGAGAAAAGTTGAAACAGAAGTTGAGCTCGCCTCTTAAATGGAACGACCCACCAAGTAGAGCGAAAGAACGCCGGGGGGCCTTGCAGTGGTGGAACTGGGGGTGACGGCCCGTGGCAGGTAAAAACGCTCTACACACTGTACAATTTCACTTTCATCTCGAGTATCTGTCATCCTGACTCACTCTCGTGTACCGCACCGATCTAAGCCAACATTTGAGCTCCAGATTGGCAGTAGAGAACAAGCTTGGACCGCGGAAGGGGCATGTGCTTTTGGTTGGAGATGAACTTTTTCATTACTCAACTGCAAATCGCAAAACAGCGCCGGCACCGATGCTAGAGAAGAACTCTAGAACTTTAGTAATATCATATCCACCCGCCCCCTAAATTTAAACAACGTTAACAGCTTCAAGTAAGCATGCAGTTGACTGACAGTAACGTTTGAAGACTGGAGTTCGAAACCACTATGGTTGAATCTAGAACACAAGAGACTCTGGAGGCTTTAATCTTGAAAAATGAACATTCAAGGAAAGGATCCGTAGTTTTCTGTGCACGGGTAATGTACGTATTGAATTGCATATAGCGGCTGGTGCACGGTGTATCGTGATGCGTTATCTCTGAGTGCCAGATAGAGAAAGACGGTGAAAAAAGCGTTGAAATCAATTTGATCATTTGCTTCCAATTTAGCTCAGTCGATGAAAGCTTTTTTCACGCACGGCGCCGTGGTCCTACCGTCAATTTAACCTATATGGTACCCTCTCAGCATGTATCTATAAAGCTCCTGCAGGACACCGCTATGCTAGTGTGAGTAGTGTGCGCGCACGTGTAGATAAGACCTGCCTAAACATCAATATGCTAGTAGAGGAGTGTTGACACAAACCTTTCACTCGCCGAAAAAAAACAATATGTCGAGCTATTCTTTATACATCAATCATTCTAATTAATATAAGCAAGATTCAAGAATATGACTACTAGCGAGCATGGCTTTCGGAGAGACATGGAAAACCACGTTGCTTAAACTTGAAAGAGTGACATCAAATGCTGCAAATACTGGTTCCTAAAATGAAGCATTCCGGCTGACACGTTTCCTTTGCTTTGGAAGACCATGTAAGCAGCTTTTAGATAGAATGACAAGCCCATCAGGACACAAGCGTTTTCAATAAAAAATGTACCACGGCTGTGTTTAAAAGGACCAAGAAAAGCGACTGCAGCTAGTAAGAACTCACATGTGAGACGGGCAAGACCAGAAACGGATCTGCTTTTGTATAGGATGAAGGACCAGGCCGTCAAGTGAGCTACCATGCCGCCGCACACAGATAGGAACGCAATCAAGACCACAAACCCATGTTTTGCTGAGATATTTTTGTCAACTGGTATGTTCCCTGCTTTAAGGACTGCAAGAACAGGTACATGAAAGGCCATATATACTAGTAGGAGATCTTTCACTGCCTCATAGAACATGGAGTCGCGTAAAAATGAAATTCTCGGAAGAATAGCATACCAAGCATGATAGCTATCCCATCCAGCCTGTCCGTTTCGGCGGTTGATAAATAGTAACAAGTTAACCCCAAAGTCAAACCCATAACCGGTTGCAATTGCAACAGCCTGGGGACCAAAATTGTATGCCATCATCAGAAGCAAAGCCTGGCCCAAGTATTGGGAAACTTCTGGGCCCATGAGGCGACCTCTTGTTGCCAGGACATGAATCGAATGAATAGAGGCGGACGCCCAGTCCCCAACAAAATGGGTTTGATAGAAGCTAGCCACAGTACTCAAATACGATGGATCGAGTATCATTACCGGAGCCGGTGGGTAGAATTGCGTTAAGGCCAGTAGAATCAACTCATTCATCATCGGCGGCACTTTACCAGTAACACATTTAGCAATAAATTCACTCGACATTTTGCAAAAATAACAGTTTTTAGTTCGCGTTAAAATAAGTAGAAAAGACGATTTGCAAAGAATATAAAGTATCGTGTGGATCAAAGGTGTGATACTCATAGCACAACCCTCCGTTTGCACCTGAAATTTGAATCAAAAACATGGAAATAAATAATTAATTGAAATTGAAGAGACGATTGTCCGAAGATCCTGAAGGAAAAGGAGACAGGTGTTGATGAGCACGTCTTTGAGGTGTCATGGACACCGGAGAAATATTCTAGGCTTTTAAAGCCCGATTCCAGAGGAAATGTTATATAAGTCAGTCGAAACATTAGCGCCGCTAGCGAACCCTCAATTCCTTGAGAATCCCATCTGAATGTTAACCTGCCTACTGCAATATCAAAAACTTACTTGATACATGTATGAAGAAAATGACAAGAATAAAATTCATAATATATACAAAAATGCTCATGACAATATACAAGACAATGGACAATGATGGTATTCCTCAGCGCTTATAAAAATGCATTGATGAGATAGAGTGGAGGGGAGTGGGGCACACAATGTTTCGCGAAAAGAGACACTAAGGATCTTCGGCAATAATGGCAGTTCTCTTGAACCAGCTTTCATGAGACATGAATATAAACTTCTCTGGCTTTAGCGTCTTGTAGTCTTTCACCGTCATGAAAGCAGCACGCAATAAAACAAGACTTCCTATTGTTGCAAGGAAAGTGTTCACGTATAAATTGCCGTAATGGAGATCACTTAACGGGAGGGCAACACAAAGTACAGCTAATAGCAATTCCAAAGTAGCCTTGTAGGCATTGTTTAGTATTGACTTGCCGCCGCGGCCTAACAAGATATACCAGCCAAAGATAGAAGACGAATATCCACCTAGGAATCCCACAATCACAATCGCAACGATTGCTCGCAAACTTGCCCTATATGGAGCCGTAATTATAATAGCAAGCAGGGGATATGAATATGCTAGTAATATCAGTCCAACATCTTGAACGACTGGAACCAAATCTCTCGACACTAAAGAGGGACTCGTTTCGGCGAGGGCGTAGATGGCGTAGCCTGAATCGCCTAAACTATTATTATCAAAAAGCATCACTGATACGACAATTGCAAGTTCTGTACTGAATCCGCATGCCATGGCTACTGGAACCACTGGGTCAATCAGCTCCAAGAGAACTAATAGTACCCCTTCAAGCATATATCGACCATACATTTCCGGCAATTGTTTAGAATCAACTACCAGCACGTACGCTGACATTAATGTAGGAACAGTGATCTCCACAAAAGTAAGCGAGTTCTCAAACGTGATGTCATATATATTTTGGCCCATCTCGAATATTGCCAGGTAAAGCCCCCAGCATTTCCAACCTTTCACAATGTAAATGGGAAGAGGTGGTAGCAAGATAGTAAGAATTGCCAAGAGAATTTCATTATCTCTTCGGGGTCCTCGCTTCACAATCGCAACAAATTTGCTAAAAGCTTGTTTCAGATTCATTGGAGTGAATATCGAGAGGCAGTGAATTAATCGAATACTTTTTTGACTTGTAGGTGAATTTTTGACTAATCAGCGTTTATGGTTTTGGAAGAGACAACTATTCTATAACGCAAAGGAAAAAGCTTGTTTATATTTTCAAGTATTACTTGTTATATCAATACAATCTCAATAAACAGAGAATCTTTCGGCTAAGAACAATAAGATCTACATGTATGTCATAGGCACGGCTTTCATAAAAGTCGCATGTCTGGCATGACACGTACGGCTTCTCAACCCCCACAAATGACCAGTTTCAAAGGTGACGAGAGTTCTTGTCAGCCGCGATGCCGTTGGCTTACTGACATCTGGATTTGAATCACACATCGTAGGCTTTGTTCAATTTCATGTGGTGCGTGAAACAACACGTTGCCATGAAATCCATAAAACCACTCAGTCTGACTCAGTACCCGTAGAAATATTCTTCAGTACGCTAGAGGGTTGGGCACATGTTCAAATAACACTCAAGGTTTTCTTCACATAATTACACAGCTCATTCACAACATTTGAATATCACGAAGTTGCCCTTGGTCATTGGCCATTGTTAACGATATAGTCCGAACCACGGCCTGGTAATCGACTTCGGCCGAATGTAGCCATGAACCAGTAGCCGCGCTTCCGTCAACACTAGTCTCCACTCAAACAATATGACACTTGAGACAGCATTGAGTCACAATAAGCGCCTTGAGAGACATGACAGCTGACAGAACTTAGGGCTACTAGTACATCGTTGTTAATGCTAAGGAAGTTCGAAAACAGGAAGGTGAAAATCTTCAAATGCTTGGCCAACTCAAAAATGCATTTCACATATCGATCATCATGGTGGTTTTGAGTATGCACTCAGATTAACAGCACTTGAGAAAGTGTTTAGACATCTTGTGGAAATCGGTTAAGTAGCGGGTTGACATTCCCTGTACATGTACTGTACAGCACGTTACCTCGACCTGATCATTCAATACTACTCAATACATATTGATTGCAACCAATGCCATGTAACCAAAGGGCTCCATACAAAAGATCGCGTATAGCGAGTGTTGAAATCCTGAAATCAAGTTCCGGTCCTTACGTTATTAAAATTTCCAATATTAAATCAGACCTTTTAGCAGTCAGCTAAGATCTCCAAAGGATTGGAGGTGGTGCTGATGGTCTGACTGGTTTAGATGACATTTTCTCTCGGGTAGGGCTTTCAAAGGATGCTTCCTGTAGTATACAAGACACTTCAAAGACGTAGTGATGCAAAGCTCCAGTTTTCTCTCAAAGAAAGACTCCGGAAACGTTCGCAAACGGGGGACGACTTTTCCATGGACCTCATCACAATGTGATCGTTGGGTGAAAACACTTGGGTAAAACCTATCTCCAAGAATGCTCTACTTCCTCCACTCCGTCTGCTTCCTTCCTATGTATTGCAACCACTTACCACAAACATAGTAATGTTAGTTAAATCTATCAAATATACAAATTCCAAGGTTGATTTCATAGCCATACTCCTAGAAGTAGTAGTGATTACTTCGAAAATTTCAAGCCGTGTCGCATTTTCTAGAGTTTAGCATTCTTTGCGTGAAATTTTGTCACGGTATAGCCGATTTATTCTTTTACCCTATAAGGAGAGAAAAGAAGTAACTAAGAACGGTCATATTCAAATGTTCGTAATGCACCTCGACCATCAAATGTTCTCAGGCAAAACAATTATAACGAAACGTCAGCACCTATGAGCCTGCATATGCAACTAAAAGTTTTATATTCCATCAGAAGTTTTACCAGCCAACTAAAATCTCTAAAGGATTGTCGTTCGTTAGTAGTGCTGCTGATTCAATTGGTTTAGTACGTTCTCTCGAATCGGGCTTTCGGAAAACACATGGCAGTTCCTGAAACCCGTGGCACTTTTATGGTGTATATACATGTATGTAGTGGCTCCAAGCTCTCTTTCGGATATCAATCATGCACACGCAGCATTTGAAAAATTCTTTTCGAGGTTCCAGGTTTCACAAGGCAAGGTTTCGCTTAGACTAGAGTGATGATGTTCCGAGTCTAGGCTTGCCATATTAGTGCGTATTTTTAACGAACATAGACGTTCTTGATTAAAGCTGTCCTTGTACTTCAGGAGGTTATGCACCAATACAATGTGCCAATGTATGGGATTTGGACACCTAAAACTACTTTACATCTTCCTGCAGGAATTCACACGTTGACATTGAGAAGCGAACGTTTGAACAAAGAAAAAGAATAATAAAAAGCTGACACGTGCAGTTTGAAATGTATTCAATGATGTGGAAAATGGACTATCTGTATAGACTTTTCCGACGGTATTTCAATGTCAGGGATAAAAATAACATTTCCAATAAAAAGAAAGAAGACAATGGACTAGCAAATAAATGTACTCCAGAGTACTTCGGGGCTTGACTCCCTCTCTTCAATTTGTTGGGTCCTAATTGAAAACCCTGGAGTCTTGGCAATGGTAGCAAAGTATTCGACGCTGCATACTCAAAGTTCCCCTGCCTTCGGGAGGGGGTTTCCAAGTACGTCAACGGGTATAAGAGATGTTCTAGGGCTTAATGGCATATAGTCTTGCTATGAGGAAAATGCTTATGCGCCAAGAATTAATGTGTGAAACAAGGGTGGATTAGAGAGTTACCTGAACTTGTAATCAATTTCATATATGCAGTTATTACAATTTAAGTAGTGTATCACTTCAATAGGATCACAAACAAATTTATTGTCATAATCATCATTATTAACATAAACCGTTGCATGATTAGTATTTTGCCAACTACAACACCCTGTCTGACTCTTTGGGTGATGAGAAATGGGCAGTGAGAGCCAGGTTCCTCGAGTAGCTAATAGTATAGCCCAGCGTTTCATTTAGAGTCTCGAGTACGATTCTACCCAAGTTCGAACTTATCGAGGAGCTATGCCACTTTCGTTTTTTGAAACTTTAGTGCAGTTTTCATTTTGACAGAAGCAGAAAGCATGGGTGTTCATAGTATCGAATTTTTTTGCGATTATTAAAGTAGATTTTATACTCGGTAAAAAGGTTTCTTGTGTATTGAGAGTACGTTCAGAATGCAGGTATGTATAGTGCAAACACCAAAATTTTTTGTTGATTTATATGTAACAAGAACAAGAACAATAATAAATGATAATAATAGTAAATTTGTGCAACAGCATGTATATGTACTACAAATTAAAAAAAAATGGAAAGTACTATTATTATCACTGCCTCCTGAATTAAGAAATCGAATTGAGCTATCCAAGTGAATCTCTTGGATATAAAAGGACTCTAGGTTCCTTCTTCGTTCTTTTTTCTTTCCTCACCATCACTCAATTCCATCTCTAGTCTGGTACTACTACTTTCTTTTCTTTCAAACTTTTTTTTGGCTGGCCCTTAAATTTCTTCAAAACCTCAATTTTCAAAATGCAGTCTACCCTTATCTCTAAGTTTTCTCTTCTTGCCGTTGCTGGATACGCTGCTGCTCACGGTATTGTTACCGATATCAAGTTCAACAGTGACGATTGGTACAAGGCTTCCAACCCATTCCAGGATCCTTACATGAGCCCTGTTCCCGAAAGAATTGGATGGTCCTTCTTCGGTGCAGGTAACGGTCCTGTGGCTGATTTCACTACTTCAGATATTGTCTGTAACACTAATGCGAAGACTGCTGCCCTCACCGCTACTGTCGCGGCTGGCTCCGAGGTGACCTTTTACTGGACCACTTGGCCCGAATCTCACAAAGGTCCTACCATGACATATCTTGCCAACTGCGGTGGAGAATGCAGTGCTGTTGAAGACCCCTCTACTCTCTCTTACTTTAAGATTGATCATGCCGGATATGAAGATGACACCTGGATTTCTGACAAGATTATTGCCAACAACAACTCTTATTCATTGAAGATCCCCAGTGACATTGCCCCTGGTAACTACCTTGTTCGTCACGAACTTCTTGCTCTACACTCTGCATCAACCGAGCTTGGTGCCCAGTTCTACCCTATGTGCGCCAACCTTAAGATTACGGGATCCGGTACCGCCAACCCCACCGGTGTCACTTTCCCCGGTGCTTATAAGAAGGACGATGCCGGTATTCTTATTAACATCTACAATGGCCTGACTTCTTACACTATCCCTGGACCTGCTGTTTACGGTTCTTCTGACGAATCTTCTGGTGAGTCTACTGCCGCTGCTGCCACTAGTGCCGTTGCTGCCACTTCCGCTGCTACTGTTGAGAGCTCTGCCGCTGCTGAGAGCACTGTCGCTTTCGAAAGCACTGCTGCCGCTGAAACTACTGCCGCTGCTGAGACTACTGCCGCTGCTGAGGAGTCTGTTGTTTCCTCTGCTGAGGAGGTTGAGGCTTCTAGTGCCGTCACAGCTGAACCCACTGTTGCCACTACTGTCGCTGTTGCTACTTCTGCCGCCGCTGCTGCCACCACTGCTGCTGCCACCGACTCCCTCAACGAGTCCCAGAAGATCAACAAGTGCCTCGACGACATCAACAAGGCCATTGCCTCTGCCCAGTCTTCCAATGGCGGTAGCGTCGACTTTGCTTCCATTGAAGCTGGACGCTCTGCCTGCTACGCTCTTTAAGTGTGTGATACATATTCTAATGCGTCACAGTCATTCGCAACTGCCTTGAATAATAGCATGCAAAAAAAACATATAGGAACGTACTAAACTGAAGTCAAAAATAAAGTAGATCTGTATGCAATAACAAGCTAAAAATTTTGAATTAAAATCAAATACGGGATTTCGCTTTTGCTGCATAATCAACCGCCGTGCAGCTTTAGGGTCAATGCAAATCTTTATATTTTCAAATCCTATGTATTTTGGCGCACGAAAATAAGCGACGGTTTTGAGAGGTCCCAGTCTAGCTAGAAGTTCAAAAACTGATGTGTGCATGAATAGTGAGTGCAAATAGAGACAGCTGGAATCGAGTAAATCTTTAAGTAAACACACTGCAGTCATGAATTGCGAATGGGGATTGAACCATTTCGTGGAGATGGCGGTGTGAGTGTTAATGCAGCTTTCCATGTAGAACCGAACCAAAAGACAGACCATGGCACTACTTGGCCAACTAACCTCACATTGCTTGAAGGGTTTTAGTTAGACATTGGGAAAGCACGCAATGACTGAGGGACGAAAGGAGCTTAGCATTTCACAGATAGTGCCGCCGAAGGCTTTCATTGACGTTGAAATTTATGTTCTTGATTTATATTTCTTTTTGTGGGGAAAGTGCCAGAGAGGAGATGAAAACACATTCTGAACCTGTATTCGCTCTCGAGATGGTAGCTACTCACTGTATTAGTAGGCTTCAAATGTTTGTACACTGTATAGTGCAAGGTGGAGCGTGAATCGAATGAAGAAAAGTGCAAGGAGGGTCCATGCGTAGAACACTTCATAAGGACATTTGGAGAAGTGTGGCACATACTAGACTTTTTCATTTGGGAATGATTAGCTCTTCCCCTGGATTGATCATGCATTTATTTTTCTTTCACTTCTTTAAATTGATGCTTCTATAGTATTATTTGAATGTTGGTTCAAGTTGTGGTTGTGGCTGTGATCAATTTAGGTCTACTGTGGTTGAGGTTTTGACGACCATCAATAAACCACCTCACTGGCAAGTTGGTTTAAGGGCCTAAACGTTGTCAACGGTTATTGATGCCTTCTATTATAAAAAAGAATATTGATCCACCCCACCAGGCCCAGGGGCATTAGAGAGAGGCCCATCTATGCAGGGCACACACGCCCCCAGTTGACCAGCTCTTGACCACACCCCAGAAAGAGGTGAAGTTATAACCGTTGTCGTTTGATTCGAAGCGTACCGATCATGTGCACTTACTGACTGGAGAGAAAAAAAGCATGGAAACACGGCTGTGGCTGCTAGCGGAGCTGCAAAGTCTAATCCATTGAGAATTTGTATTTGAAACTCACTCGTGGCTAGTACTTTAAATGCATCGTTCGATGTTTTCTTGTTGATTTTTTAGATCTTCAGGGTTTTTCATTTCCAGGGGCCGGTGTGAAATTCAGGGGTATTGTTTGTTTTACCCACGCATGCATTCAAGTACTTTGAGTTCAATGTTAACCTCAAACTAGTGCACGCTCCCTCAGCGCTGATTGTATGCGATGTGCTTGCATTTACGGTTTGTGCTGCTGCTGGTGCGTTCGCTACTATGCGCCAAACACATAAGCTGCGCTCATCCATGTAAGCTATGGAGGATCATCACCATCAATACCATCAATTGTTAAAATGAAGCCTAAACGAAAGTAGACACACATGTGCGTTGGGAGGACCCGAGAGTGCACATCCCTGGATTAATTGCGAATAGTAATTAATGTAATTGTTGTATTTTTCAAACCATTTGACTATCAATTGATCGATGCATTTATCTAGTCGCACACTTACATGCAACACGATGGTATAGTGCCTTACATCTGTGGGTAAGTACTAGTGCACATTTCTTGAGTTCAAATCATAACTTGACGGGTAGCATTTTCTCGCTTTTTCAGCGTTTATTTGCTTGCCTAAAAATTGCACATTTATTATACATGTATAACAAGCTTGCGGTGCCCTGGCCCCCGGAGCGTAGCCTAGGCTTGTCAAAGCTCCGTTCATGCTAGCCAGGTACAAAGTACATCAGGATCTTTATTTACGGAATAAGCAATAACCCACGCAAGAATTTCCTAGCCTAGCTAGCCTTGAACCTAACCAACCTAGGTTCAGGACATGGCATATCATCGATCGGTCACCTCATACCACACATCTCTCATGCCATTGATCTTCATTTATTGAAATTTTTGCTGGCTTCAGGTTGCTTTGATTCAAACCCTGAATTCCTCAGTGCTTCAGGTGTATACTGGCGAGTACACAGTTGTGGTTGGTGTGCGGCTAGTACCATCAGCACTAAAGTGAATTGAGAATTTGAATTTTCAAGACCGAAGCCCGGCTGGACAGCAATTCCAAATGTCATTGTTCGATTAATTAATTAACGTTGCTGAACATTGACGGCTTAAAACAATATGAAGCTGTATGATGGCAAAATGAAAACCCCGGTTGAACCCAAAATAACACCACCCGGACCACCCGAACACACACCACGTACGTGCGCCTGGCTGTCCCTTGTTCCCCCACAAGTGCAGGTCCCGGTCCTTCAGTGCCGGCCCGCTAGCTCTCTTAAGAGCTTGAGCCTCCAGAGCGCAGAAGCCATTCTTTTCAGCTGCTCAAAAAGTGCTGATTCCCAACTGCAGGGTCGTCTGGTGTTCATGCAGCGCTGCAGAATCCAAGCACAGCGCAGCCACGCACCGCATTGCAACGTACGCATTGATACCACGGAGACCATTGAGGTACTGGCTAGAAATACATAGGCGCCGGGATCCGGGTTCCATGCAGCCTAAAACCGAAACAAAGCCGAGACAAAAAGCACCAATAATCAATTTGCATACATGTATGTGGAATTCGCACACATGCACACATACAATCAGGCCTTGCATACGTAGATACACATGCGCACGTTAAGTACTACATACGCATCTTGTACTTGGGCGTGGGACGTTGAAGTTCAATGCTCGAATGTAAACGCCCTTAAATATGAAGGAATTTTATGTAGTCGAGATGGGCAGGGGATCAAGATTTGAAAGCTTTTTTTTATATACAGCCTTCAGTGGAGGCCCGGATCCGAAAACCCAATTCGAGGAGAATGCCATCTAAACCAATTAGTATACGCGATCAGCCTGAGCACTACTAACGAACCCAATCGATTGGAGATCTCTCGGTCGGCTGCTAACTTGATTGAATACGTGAAATAGCTATTTGTAGTATAGTAAAAATTTTAGTTGATATACTATAACAAGAATAGTAATAATATGTAGTTTTATTTCTTTCTACTGGCTAGCTACTCACACGTTAAGGTTTAAGAATTCAAGTAGTACTACGTTATTATTTTAAGCAATACTTAAACAGCAATCATAATGTTCAAACGTTAGGCACTAGCTATTCTAGCTAAGCGTTCAGTAACTTTATATTAGTATTCGTTTTTATGTAGTAGAAAAATTAAATTATTACGAAAGGTTGAGAGTGAAGGAATGCTTAGCACTTGTAGCAAGGTATGTGCGTATTGCGCTACATTGCCGTGCTGCTTTTTTAAAATGGCCAGATTATAGCATGGTGAAGGGAGAGATAACAGTTGAAATTAGTATTCGGCATCTTGGCCAGGGTTGGCGGTCTCGTAATGCAAGTATTTGAGCAGGTAGTGCAGAATGGCTGAGAGGAAGGAGCCAAGGATAGGACCCAGCCAGTAAATCCAGTGGTAGTTGGGGAAGGAGCCCATGATGACATTGGGGCCCAAGGAGCGCGCAGGGTTGATGCCAGCGCCAGTGTAGTAGACGGCAAACAGATGACCGACGAAGAGCGAGAGACCAATGGCGAGGGGAGCCATGAAGGTTCCGCGATGCTTCTCAACAGCCATGAAGAGGACGGTCGTGCAGAGGAGGGCGGTTGCAAACATCTCAATGAAAAGACCTTGAGAGCGGGAGGCATCACCACCGAGGGCGTTGTTGAAGGCAATAGGGCCGGGGGTCATAGCCGAGACAGCTCCAGCGGCCGCAATACCGGCAACGATCTGGGTGACCATGAGCAGTGCAGCTCTTACAGGGGGGATAGCGCGGACGAGAGCGAGAGTAAGCGAAACGGCGGGATTAAGTTGACCACCGGAGATTCTAAAAAAGATAAACACGTTGACCATGACTGAGAAACCGAAGCCAAAGGCAATCATGACCAATTGCTGGGGACTGGAGCCCTCTTCCTTCTTAGTGACAAATGGGGACTGGTTTGCAATTTGGGCAATGAGCTCAGCAAAGAGGAGGAAGAGAAAGGTGCCGCAGAACTCGCCAATAACAGCAATGAGGTGGTTTCTGACAGAGTCGGGAAGGCCTGCAATCTTGGGGCGGGCAAGGTAGTTGGGCGTGGCCACCGGCTTGGGAGGCTCATCTGTGGGGAGAATTGGACCAGAAGAAGACATGTTGTGATGAGTTATAAGATGTAGTATTACTGTGATGAAAGAAAAAAGATGAGATGAAGAGGAAGAATGAAGAGGTTTATATAGATTTTAGACCAAGTTAAATTTTTTTGATTTTCCAAGAAACACAAATTGAACAGGCAATTGAGGGAGTGATTTCTTTTTACTGTTATATTTGATATACAGTGTTGCCAGTATGTGTACATAGTAGGTAGTGCGCATCCAGTATACATGCGCAGTCATTATTATACCTATTGGTATGTATACATCTTTTTGTACTGCCCGCGGGTTGTCTATTGTCTATTGCTGCTTTGGTATAGTACTGCGGGCGCTGGAACTGGACACGGCGAGCACTCGAATGTTGAAGTTCTAACACTAGTTGCTGCAGTTTAGAGAACTTGAATCAATATATTCAAGTTTCTAAGGTGAATACTCTGGAGGTGAAAGAATGAAGGAAAGTTAGCCGAAAATGATGATGCTCAGTACGAATTGCTTGTTTTGTCGCTATTTTTGTGCACGTTTTAATGTTGTTGTTTTTTTGTTTCCCATACTGAAAAGAAACAAAACAAATGATTTTCCATGCTCGAAACGAAAGCAGCGAAAACCCAAAATGAAGAATAAAGAAATGAAAAGAAGAGAAAAGAAGAAAAAGAGACCGAAGGGCTGATGTCTCACACCAAACGGCCTTTAACTGAGTTCAAACGCTCTCACAAACATTTGAACATGAGAAACTTTGAACTTCGAAGGCTCGAGTGTTTTGGCTGAGTTCTCGCTCCGAGTCAATTAATGATACTGCACATATTGTTCAATAAAAGTTGGTTAGAAAGCGTCACAAGCATGCATCAGAGACTGCCGCCTTCAATATTGTTCGCCAGGCACAAAAAAATTTGCTCCAGCACTACATAGTTTGAGCTACTATAGTGTATATATTCACTATATGTAGTAAACATTGTAAAAGAATTAACAACAAAAAAACATGGAAGCCAGGCCAGTGAAACGATATCGCGAATGAACCAGCCATAGCCTAGACTAATGAGTACAAATAATAATAATTTAACAGTGAATGAACATTGAACCTATAGTAAACCACGGTGAAACAAGCCATCTCTCTTCTTCCTTTCAAGTTTCTCGAGATCTTCAACGCTTTCTCTTTTCGCTGCCTGCTCTCAGGTGATGGCTGGGCCCGCCTACCAAGCTTAGACCGGTTGTTCCGTTGCAAGTGAGTGCCTACGTAGACACCTCCTTTGGTCCTCGTTAAATTTTTTCTTCTTGAATTCTTCCATCATGCTACTATTGATGTATACTATGCCTAATATGCTGTATACATAATATTAAGCTGGCGTGCTCGTCAGAAGCCTTTTAGACTTGCGTATAGCTCCATGGAGACACACACCGCAGACGCATCTTTGCACATGCAGCACCACACAACAGTTAAGCGCATGCATGTGTTTATTTTTTCGCCCGCATGCATAACAATGCAAAGAACAAAAACATTGGCAGCGCTTCGAGTGCATGCATGCACGAGAACACCTCTAAACAAAAGAAATGTATTTGGACCACAGCACTCAAGTGCTACATACATAGTAGTTGAGATCTAGTATTATGTACCACTCATTAATGACTGGCCATACAGTCACCGTGCACAAGGTTTAGTACCATCGCCAGCGCGCAGTTGACTTCAAGCTGCCATGGAGTCCATGGGCCCGGTTAAGATGAGCATCGATCGATGTTAGCCACTGGGTTTAGCAGGTTTAAAGCCTAAGTTGGCAGGTTAGTGACATTTCTCCCCAGCTTGAACGCACGCCTTGAGTTGTTTTTGTTCTTGGTCAACATATTGAAACATTGGTGGTCACCAGTTCTGAGGTTACTAACGCAGGCACAGGCGTTTGTTTTCGCGATATCGATCCGCCACTTTTACGCCTCGAAGCAAGAAAAAAATAAATAAAATAAAAATAAACAAGATTAGTGGAAAGTACTACCACTACTACTAGCTTACTGCTACTACTACTACCTATGTATTACTACATACGCATACATGGTGTATATGAACTCCAAGTAAAAATACAGTTAACCAGATATATATGAATAAATTCAACAAATAAAAAATCAGTAAAAAAAAATTGAAAATTTCTCAACGTTACTTACCGGCCGCTGACCACGAATGTGACGCTCACGAACTTTGAAGCCCATGCATTATGGTCCGCCCTCAACGCGACAACCACTGTGCGGTTCAAGTTGACATTAGAATTGCTCTCCAGCTGTTAACTTTTGAAAAGTTTTAGCTAGTGCCGGCCTTATGATTCTCGACATCCGGGCCCTTTCTGTGTTCTATATATAGAACAGCACATTAATAGCTGTATACTCGGATCCATGAATATAGCATGAATTTATATGCTACCCGCCGCCCTCAAAGCCTTAATAGTGCCTTAGCAGAGCTCCAGCCTTGGTTAACAAAGCCTTAGCGCAAGTAGAGCCGTAGCAGAGCCTTCAAAATCTCGGCTAAGTTAGCCTTCGCAAAGCCTTTAAAGCCTTCAAGATAACTATTAGTTGCGTGAAATACATCGGAGACATAGTTGTACATAATGCGGTATGTTCAATTTTCAAATTTTGAAAAAGTTCCTACGTCAACTCGGGCCCGATGATGATGCCAGTGCGGGTCTGTTTGCAAAAACTGTGATCCACTTGTGCCACAGTAACCGCCATCACCACGAAACAAACCTTCAAGTTTCCCTCAGTAGTATGTAGTATTTTTTTGGCAAGAATGATTTTAAACTTTCAAAGAGCCGCGCAGGCGAAGGACACTAGTGCTGGGCAGCCAGTCATATGCGCGCTTCCACCAGCGGCCGGCTGCAGAGAAACTTTACTTCAATATATAATCAAATTTGAAAACAGAATTTAATACAAATTTATGTGTTCAATGTTAGTACTCAACTGGACGTCATATATATGTATACATGATTAATATAATTATTAATAAATTATTATTATTATTTGTTATATGTCAACTGCGTTTTATGTACTTTTTTTTCTTTCAAGTTTTTATACATCAACTACATAAGGTTCATGTACTCCTGCTAAGATCCTTAATTAATAATAATCATCATCGCTTATGATCGTGATGATGATCATCGATAACAATAATACATTGCAAGCAGGTTGATACAACTAGTACTAGTTACACATATGTGCACTTAAATGAAATGAAATGGCTCTATTGGCGCTTATAGTGGAGAATAAAGAAGTTGACGGCACAAGCTTCAAGCTGGGACTGTACAGTACATTTGTACAAGGGGATGGTAGATCATCGAGCATGGACATTTGCACAGGCGTCGAGCCTAAGTTATTGCAACGGCAGTAAAACACAAATTTGAATGCGCTACTTATAACGCTGCTATCAACATTTGAATGACCGCAGTTGACATATAACAAATAATAATAATAATGATATATATGTAGTACTTGATATTCAAGTAGTACTACAGTTAACAATGCGCAAGAAGACGACAATAGACAAACTGAGCGCTCGACAAGCGAAGGAGGCCGTCCATGCATCATGTATGTATTCATTTAACGAAGTTCAATGTTCAAGTTGAAAGTTCAAGATATTGGCGCAAGTATAAACAGCTGCCTGTGAAACTTGAACATTGCAAGCGCGAGCAAAGGAGAAACGGCAACACGCGAGTGATACACCACTATTGAACGTGGAGATGATTGGTGATCACAAATTATATGTTCATTGTCCTGGTTTTCATTAAAGGGCTCTGGGGGTGATGGGCCGGCTTCTGATGGGACAATGGGAGGGGCTACCACATACGCACTTGGAATACGACCTAGCAGCTAGTAGTAACTATAGGCTACGTTAAGCGAGAGCGAAACAATGAAGAGAGAATCAAACTTGAAAGGAGAACGAAACATTCACACTCAGACTGCGCAGAGTTTGAATTTCGAGTTGAAAAGCCTTGAGAGGAATAGTAAAACGTGGGTGCCTATTAGTTGGCCCATGATCGATAGTGCCAGTGATCATACGAATTAAAATGAATTCAGGTCAACGTACGGTAGCGCCACTTCACTTAAGGGAGCCCCGGCGACTGACCAGGTCACAACGGCGTGGGACGGGCTTCATACTCAAACTTACCGGTGGACATGGCCAATGAAAGCAGAGCGGGCTCAGAATAAACACTTTGTAGAAAGGTTACATACTTAAAGTTGAACTGGAGGCGCTCAAGGCTTGGGGAGATGACTTTAGAAGAGCTGATTTAGGAATAAAGAACAAACTTTAAATTAGCACGAGAACTGCTTTTATAAGCTGGAACTCCTTCATAAAATAAAATACTACACTACACATAATCTGTACGTTCAAATAACACTTGAGCGCCTATGAAAGTATACTAGTAGTTCCAGTATTACTAGTAGTTCTCACAGTCATACACACAGTTAATTACTATAGTATAAAGCACCGGCCCAATCACAAAGCACTATAGCTAGACCTTGCCCTGGCTGCCCGAGGATCTCATGTGCAATGCCAGTTACGGTAGAATAACAGGGCAAGTATACGCTAGTATGGCCTAATCAATGATGATGCAGCATGAGAACGGCGCGCGCTTGTCAAATTAATTGATCATCGACAACCACGCGCTATATATATCAAATTTAAGGCGTACATAGCCACTATAAAGAGCCTGCATGCCTTATGGTCCTTTGTAAAAGATACCCGGAAGCCTTCATCCTCGATCGATTTGAACACCAGTCCAAGCCTTAGCTTGAATTCGTTATTATTACTCTAGTTAATATATATCAGCTATGGTTCTTATATAGTCCCTAGACATTGGCAGCCAGCTAATATCTCCAAGAGACCGGAGTTCGTTAGTGGTGCTAATTGTCTAAATGGCCTTGTTTCGTTTAATTAGTTCTACCTATTACGCTGCTGAGTGCTGCCGTCCGGTGACTCCCATTAAAGCACATGTGCATGTTGTTGTTCAGACTGCACACCGAGGTAAAAATCCTTTTCACATTCAACAAATGAATATGACGTTTCAAGTGTTATAGGGATGGTATTGTTTACCACAACACAACAGATTTATATCCTTATAGTATGTTTTTTTTTTATATTGCTAAAACATTTAAGTTCAAATTATGACACATATTTCAGAATTTCTGATGTAATATTCTTAAAACCCCGAAAAGCGTGATTTGGGGAGGTATCATCTGTAACGGCTTGTTAGTTATAGGAATAACTATGTTTATCATAATAAAACATTTATAATTATATTCTTATAATTTGTTCAACTTTTTTAGTTTTGTTTCAAGTTATGACACATCATGCCTTGTGTATGACATAATCACTGCAAAAATTTTAAAATAAAAAATTCGTGATTGTTGGTGTGCCTATTTTGACTCGCATGTTTTTTTGGTTTTTGGCCCATTCCTAGATTTAGTCCTATTGCGCCAAAATGAACAGTTTCGTAAAGATTAGAGGCACAGAGAACTAAACTTTTTCACATATTTCCTACTGCTAATTTATCCCACGGGACCATTATAATTATTAATTCATATTTTTTTATAAGCTTCAAATGGTTCTGGTTTAAAAAACAGGTCTACTGAGTAAAATTCCAAGATAGATAGATAGATATATTTTTGCCCGGTCAATCGGCTATACAGCTAAATAATAAAATTCCAAGGCGAACTACTGTTAATAACAGAAGTTGATTTCAAAGTTCGTTGAGAGGAGGCTGGCAGCCCGACTTGCGCGGGAGAGAGCTTGGAACCACTACGTGACCAAACGCCCACCGATCCCAGAGCGATCCTTTGATGAACCGGTTCGAGGGGAAATGTCGTCTAGACAGTCTAGGCCATTTAGACAATCAGCACCACCGCTAATGGACTCGGGTCCCCCGGGTATCCTGGCTGGCTGCT